>JAKELH010000306.1:0-93301 GCA_021525015.1 Lactarius pseudohatsudake | reverse complement strand
TCGACCATTAGGTCGCGCACTTCCTGTGTTTGGGCCGTCATCGCCGCGATCTGAGCGTTAGCCTGCTCATCATTCGACAGTACGCGGTTCGAGTGTACGGCGACAGTAGTGACGGCGGGAGCTGATAGTGATGGGGTGTCGGGGATGGTAGCTGCGTGACTGGTCGAGGCGGCCGTAGCAGCGCGCGTGCCTTTTTGTGGACAATTACGCGAGATATGTCCTTGAACACGGCAGCGAAAACATCGTCCTTCTTTCTGAAGCTGGGCCTTGTCAGAATCGGTGAGAGCCACGTTGGCTCGAGCGCGTCCAACATCCATGGCATTTGGATCGCGGTTTTTGTTAAGGGCTTGGACCCACTGGTCCCGGTTGTGTACCCCCTTTTTCTGGCGCGGAGTTCGGCTCTTTCCGAGCCGGTCCTTAAGAACCAGATATTCAGCTTGTTGTAACCGTGCGGCCGCTTTCCACTCATCCCATGTGACGGGATGTTGGAAGCGGATGGCGTTGATCACTAACTGGTTAGGGAGGCCGTCTTGGAACATCTCTAGGGTAGTGGCTTCATCAGGATTGTATCCTGCTTTGGTGACCAGCGTCTGGAATTGTGCGATGTAGGAATCGATATCCTCCCCCTTCATACTGAGGGTTTGGAGCGTCTTGCGGGCTCTGGTTTGCTCCGCCGTGTCGGTGTATGCTTGTGTGAAGCGGGTGTGGACTGTGTTCCATAGGTTTATTTCATTGTGGTTGACACCCGCGGTTATTTGGTCGTTGAGCCACGTGGTTTGTTCGTCTACCCAGTCGTCGACAAGCGGCCCCCTTAAGTATGAGAGAAGGGTCATTGCTCGTCTGTATGGGACTGTCAACTGTTCGACGTCTGGGTTCATCCCCATATAGATGGTGAACGCGCGGAGGAATGAGCGGCTCTGCTCTCTATTTCCATCAAACACAGGGGGCGGGTTTCCTCCGAGGCGTCCATGGCCTCCTGGTGCGGGGGGTCCTGCGGGTCCTGCTGGTGGGGCTATGCCACCACCGCCACCGCCACCGCCACCGCCACCACCGCCGCCACCGCCACCGCCACCGCCACCGCTAGGTGGAATTGGGGGCTCCTCCTCCGCCGGCCGGGGCTCCACCACCACCGGCCGGGGCTCCACCACCACCGCTAGGTGGAATTGGAGCTCCTCCGCTGCCACTTGGCGCAGGATTTCCTCCTCCTCCCCCACTCGTGAGGGTAGTGTTGGCCGAGGATTGTATCGGCTGGGCCATTGTATATGACGGAAATGCTGATGCGGGGAGATTACTTGTGGGGACAGGGACGCTAGGTGATGAGTCGCTGGGCGGGTCGATGTCGATTCCAGAGGGGTTGTGTGACTTTATAGGCCCGACGTTTAACGTGAGGGGCACTATACTAATCGTATACCACTGTCCTTCGGTCGGGGAGTAGTCAATGAACGCCCACAGGCGTCTGTCTTCGAGGTAATGGATTTGTCGGTGTGATTTAGTTGATTGGTCGAAGATAAAATATCCTTCGACTCCTTTGTGTTCTCCCCAGACTGCAGCTCCTTTGATTTTATCAGAGAGTTCGTCGGAGCTGAAGCGGTGGATGTATTCGGGTTTGAACTGGGTTCGGCTTCGACTAGTAGTCGCCACGATGAGAGACTTGACTTAATGTAACGCCACCACAGGGGCGTTAAGTACGACGTGTACTTCGTAAGTCGTGCGGGTCACGGAAGGGCGTTGGTCGGTCAGGACCGGAGATGATGATGCACAAGTATCGCTTGGCCTCCCGGGGCACAAGGATAATAGTAGGGATCAAGGTGGGCTCAAGCGTAAGAGCGAGCAGACAGGTTAACTCAAGCGCAAAGGCGAGTTCACTCGGGGTCGTGAGACGGATGATGTGGTATTACACAAGAAGTCAAGTCTACCGTACAAGCTAGGTATACGAGACCTTATATAGTAGTACAGGGTGTTTGGCCAGGCCAAACACAAGACGTGATAATGAGCCGTCTGCTCGAGAATGGAACAAAGGGGAATTCAGATATAGCGAGATAAAGATGCGCGGAGTCATGCGCTCATGGAAGTAGCTCGGAAATGTGGGGTGGTTTTCGATGGCGCAAACTACCCCTCGAATCGAGTCGTGCGTAAGTGGAATCAGGGAAAACGAAGCGGCGCGTGAGAAATGAGAAGCCCGCGGAAACCGCGTATCGTACAGGGAACATGGAAGCGAGAAAGAGAAAGTGGTCAGATCGTAACATAAGGGGTGAATCCGACAAATGACAACGAACCAAAGGATGCTCTTCCCTGAGCCCGCTATAATGATCGGAGGCGAAGGCGATCAAGGTCAGGGAGGATGTAAAGCGACAGAAGGGCGCACGTTTCCCATGGACCCACAATAAGGATATGGTGGCCTTGGTCTTCCATTCCATGAATATACTTCCTCGGAAGAACCATGTTGCCGTCCCTTCATGCTGAGTGGTGCACGCAATGTTCTGATTAGTGGATGGGTCAGGAGGAGACAGCCACGCTTGATGGTCCTTCCGTGTCCGGCTCCCTGCAGTGGCATATCGGTCTCAACAAGTAAGAGCAACGGGGCTGTAGAATCACGAACGCTTTTCGTCGTCCATATTGTTTGCTGCTCGTTTCACAAGAGCCTTTGTTTCCCTGCCGTCTAGATGTGTATAGGTTTACAATGATGTTTGTGAGTGCAAATGTACTGGACGTACCTTCAATAGCTACGTTGACCTTGTCATCGACGCCCTGTACTTGCTTGCCGACGGTTTGCACACCGTCCTTGACATGATGTGAGATTTTCAGGACTTGCACGATCGCCATCTGCACCTCCTGCTGCGTCAATCTATCCAGTCGGACCAGCGCATCCTCGACATCCCTCCTTCCAATCAATTTCTTCAGATATCTCTCTGAATCTCTATCAGCGACGGGAATCGCGTCATTACGAATCAACTCACTCGTTCGCCCCTGCTTCATCTCCTTCGTCACAATCCCAAATATCCCAAGCACCTCGACCATTATCTTCACGATGATGTCCTTCATCGCCTCCGTCGTTGGCACCTTGTTATACTCCTCGAGCCGTCTGAAGAAGCTCTCAATGCGCTCGAAGATATCGACGAGCGCATCTTGGCTCGCAACAACGTCCTTTGCCGCCTGCGTAGGTTCCGCATTAGACCAGTCCTTGCAAGGGGGATCTAGGATAATAGCTACCAAGAGAAGGACACCAGCTCCAGCGAAAATGACTTTCGCAGGCGAGAACACCTTGAAATATGATATCAGAGGGTGGATCCTAAATGGACCGTCGGAATGGGATTCACCAGTCCTACGCCCTCGCCAAGCGCCGCGGAGAACACATAAAGGACATTAACAGTCGGATTCAACCATTTCGTCAATTTCTCATCGCCGGACATAGATTGCTCAAACCGTTGGACTTGAGTGCGAAGGACGGCAAGAATGTCGGTGGGAGAGTTGCAGGTCTGCAACTGGGCCATCAACGGATGCGCAAGAAGATCTTTCTTCGTCTTCTTCTCATATTCTTTCATGGAAGCATAGAAGATGGCCTGGAGATTAGTAGAAGATGTAGCTGCGGGAGGTGTCTGAGACATGGCAAGTGCAGCGACGAGATGCGTCTGAAGGTATGATACTGATACAAGCGGAAGAGAAATACCACGAGGGCGCCAATGATTTGGTAGTTAACGCCCGCACAGCCCTCGTGCCATTATTGATAGGCGCGGGAATTACCGGCTGACTTGGATGGAGATCCGAGTGTGTTGGGGAGTTTCAGGTCGATTCAGAAGCAGATAAGCGGAATGTCGACGTTGGGGTACCTCTGCCAAGACCTCCGCAAAGGGTGCGCTTAATACGATGAATGGTTCTCAGGATGGGGCAAGGGATGGGGCCCATGGGGTCCAATCTCGATTTGAGTTCATCGGTCAATTGATACTCACGCATGTGAAGCTCTGTACCCAAGAGCTGGGCACAATTTCCCTCAACAAACTAAGAGCTACAGACGACCTAGCACAATATTGACAAGAGCTCCAGCGCGTCGTGGTTGGAGACAAACTTACTGTACCCTAGTGCCTGAAGTTGGTCAAGGCAATAGCCTGTGGAACTGTGTATATGCGGTTCACCCCTAGTACAGACGAGTTGATGGAACAACGACGGCCAAAGTAGTGTCCTACTAGGCCTGTCAATGCTCGCCCCGAGTCATGGGCTCACCCTCTTTCCAATACAACATCGCCCTTTCACTTCCTTCACGACCGAAACACTTTTTCTTCTTGCGTACGGTATTGCGGATGAGGACGCTTCTATCGCAGGCGTTACTACCTCCTCATGCATCTTCGTGCAGGAATAACGGCCTCACGTCTCGCGCCCAACCGATCCACATTCCGCAGCGCGCACCCAAAAAGTCCTCACCGGCGCTCCATACCCGCTACACTAGAGCGATCTACCTTGTAAGAACTCTCGCAGAACGTCTTTGGCCCGCAGCTCGGCCACGACCATGGCAGAGGTGTGCTGCACAATCGCGAGAGCGGTCCACGTCGCGAGCACAGGGCATACCAATATATGGGTGGAAGACACGGTCCACGATGAGCAGCACATCTGGCGCCTCAGCGTGGCGAACGTCGACTTAGCGCAGCACAGGAAGAGTCCAGTTGAGAACTGTCACAGTAGCTGAGGCGGGCGGGGGCGGGGCGGCCTGGGAGAGTATGTTCTTGCGCAGGAGCAGGACGAGCGCGGGGATGCCCATTGCGGTGTATTTGCGCACGAAGGGGCCCAGTGCGAGTGCGACAAGTCTAGTTCCTGATCCACCAATTCCGGATGGAAATAAAAACAAGCGGCGGTCTTGTATGCTAGGGTGCAGCACGCACCCGAGTTCGAGGAAGTGCGCCTGGCTGAATTTCCTATAGTCAAACAGATAGACTACGGTGCCTCTCTGGGAAGTATGACTGCTGCAACACCGGAAATAGAAACTCCACACTGAAAACTCAAGTACGTGGTGCAGCGGGGGCACCATGCTCGTCGAAGTGACTCACAGAGAACGAGGCATTTTTGGTGAGGCTCGCACCTGTATCAAATATTCGAATGACACGCACGACGGCCTGAGGGAGTAAGGAGGGTGGAACGTACCCTGTATCCTACAAGACGCTCCCTGTTCCTCAAAGTAGCTTTTCCCAGAAGGAGAACATACTCAACACGATCGGATCGCCTTCTGCGCGCTTCCTTGGCCTTCTTTACGCTCATTCTTCTTCTACATTCCTCCTCTGGTTCCCTGTCTCTGTATTCAGAATGATCAGTATTCTACGGGCTCGTATGTACATCAGCATATTGTCAACAGACCTGGAAATGTACTGGGTGTACTGGAGCCAGTATGCCAGTACACCAGTGCGGGGTACTGGTGCCATGTGGGCCTCTCCTAAACAGGCAGGCTGACTGGCTCCCAACTGGCTTCCGACACCTTTCCAGTGCTCTTTCCTGGCCACTTCCAGCCTCACATACCGATTCACCCAGTAATTCGCCCAGTATCGCACAGTTTGTAGGATACAGAAAAAATAAAATTTATTGCATAAAGGATTTACAGGTAGTGTTGTGCCAAATCCGGCTTTGGCCTGAAGCCAGGATTTGAGATTTGCTAATTTGAGCTTGGGGTTGCTCAATATGTGAGGTGAACTCTTGTAGATGGCTCAGGCAAGGCTTGGCTCACATCTTTGAGCAAGTTTGAGTCCAGATAAGTCCAAGTTAGCTAGTTTCAACTTTTGGCTTCAGGCCAAAGCCGGGTTTGGCACAACACTATTTACAGGTGGCTATTACATGAGCGCCCTGCCCTTCGTCGCCGCCGCCGCACCGCACCACCCCATCGTCGTCATTGCTGCCCGCCCGTCGTCATTGCTGCCCACCCGTCGTCGTCGCTGCCCACCCGTCGTCGTCGTCGCCCACCCGTCGTCGTCGTCGCCCACCCGCCATCGTCGTCGCCGTTGTCGTCGCCCACCCGTTGTCGTCGTCGCCCACCCGTCGTTGTCGTCGCCGTCGTCGCCCACCCGTCGTCGTCGTCGTCGCTGCCCGCCCGTCGTCGTCGCTGCCCACCCGTCGTCGTCGTCGCTGCCCGTCATCGTCGCTGCCCGCCCCGCCGTCACTGTGCCCTGCCGTCGCTGCCCACCCCGCCGCTGTTGTCGCTACTCGCCCCTTCGTCATCGTCACTTGCACCATTCCGTTGTTGCCGCACTGTGCCGTCGTCTTTGATATTGCGATATCACCTCGCTGTCGTCATCACCTTACCATTGTAGCCTCCCCACCGTCATCTTCGCTTGCGGCTTGCATTAATGTACAGTCCTGGGACAGCGGCTTCAGTGTCGACGACAGCGGGCGTTATGCCAGGGCAGCTGCGCGTGGTGATACAGCCGTAACTTAGCTGAATAACCCCAATTCGCTCAGAAAGTCAATTGGCGAATGTGGGAGAACTTGCAGTCACTTCAAGGTCGTCTTCTGCGGATCGGCAACGATGTCCTGTCTTTATCTTTGGCAGCCTGCGCCCCTGGTGTCCATTGGACATGAGGAAGGCTACATGGAATAAACTAAGCACGTACGCTGTGCAAGGACGTCCTCACGACTCCGAAATTTGCCTTTCTTTACTCTCTTAATTAGTTGATTTACTGTAGTGACTTGGACCAGCATGACAACCATATAATACGTCTGTTAACCGTCTGTGATCAGATGTCCGTGCCCATAAATAGAAACTCACACTTTCGGAGGTGGAGGTTGGTTGCTGTTCGTTTGACTATTTACGTAGACCATTTCTACACGATTCTGGTGTCCAAGAGCGATCCTTACAGAACCCCCGAGGTACGCCGGGGGGGCAGTTCCTGGCTTCTTCATACCCTTCGTGCTTGCGGTGATCTGAACCTGGCTGCTTAGGGAGGGTACTAATCATGGTCTAGAAACAAGGTTAGCTCTTTGCGGAAATGTACCAGACATCGAAAGACGTACATGGTAATTGGGAGGAGGGACTCGAGTTAGAATGCGCATCTCGACGTTGCGGTCCACCGTCGAGATTAAAGTACCGAGCTGCAGGTACGCAAATTATTCACCAATGCAACAATGCCTGTCAGCACCGAATGGCTGATACGGGCTCTCCGTGCCTTTGCTCACCGCACCGAAGCCATAGTCGACTTTTTCGCCATTTTCGACAGCGTACTGTTCGAACGCCTGCTGAGCCTGGCCCTCTGAATTTGTCCAACGACTAGGGATCCATTCCTCAGGCTTGAACCACAGTGACTTGTCGACTTGTGACACGGCAGGGCACGCAAGGACATAGTGTCCCTTCGGTACGATGTACTAAGAATCTTTTGATGGAACGAAGAGTGTACCGGGGACGATGAGATCGGCGCCGTATGATGCTGTGGATTGATGGTGCATCCGAAGTGTCTCGCGAATTATGGAATCAAGAACCGGAAGGGATTTGAGCTCGTCCGTTGGTTGGCGAAGGGTCTGGCCAGCGATGAGTAGCGAGATCAGGATATGCGCTATTTCGTGATCAGGAGGCGGTATTCCGTTGCGGTAGGTCTGACCGCATCAGGGCACTGATCAAATCCGGTTCGTCGTTCTGGAGGGTCAACACTCTCCACAAGGCAGAAAATGATCAACGGACAGGCTCATGCCTTCCTTCCCCGCCTTGATGATGTTGACATAGAAATCAGCCATCTTTTTTGTGCGCGATCACGCTTGCGGAGAGGTAGGTTCGGGAACATGAAATTGAGTGGGGTGAAACCGCCATCGAGATCTGTGAATAACTGTGAAGGTTGTGTCCATACCACCATTCCCGGGAGTGTATGTGTGGCGGCGAGAACTGTAATTTCTTGTGTAGCCATCAGAACGTCGATTTGACACCAACGCTGGCAAGCCATTGAGCTCACCTTTTTCTAGCAAGACTCAAAGAACGCAATGGGGTCATTCCCATAGCCTGGTGCCGAACCCACAAACGGTATGACGTGGAAGACTTCCGGAGGTAGCAATAGGTTTCAGGCAGGACCTACACGACATGATTCACATGAAGGGAATACGCCTGAGTAAAAGACCTCTGAGACGCACCAATTGACGAACGCGACGGCGATTACTGGGATATTGATGAACGCGAGGAGAACGAGACGCAACCTGGGAAAAACTTGTGAGCCTCAGCGAGGTTGACTAACTCTGATCTCGCATGTTGGGGGGAACTCAATGGGGCACGAATTGCCACCGAAACGAAGACCGGACGGCCCGAGAGTGAAAGCCCGAGAGTGAAGTAGCCACGGTGAGGACGAGCATCCGGTTCTGTGTCAGGCTGCAGCCGAGCCCGCGGTTCTGGATGGCCGAGATTAGGTCCAGGAAAACGAAGCAGGAGAAGGTCTGGCGGGAGTTGACGTCCATGAGGATGATTCACCAAGCGAATCTGAATGCGGAGAGGGGGGGGGGCATCAGAAGCCATATGCAGGACAAGTCCACGTGTGATACCCACTACGCGTCAGACAAAACAAACACGACAAAACAATGAACTTCGTGTAGATCAAATTAGCATAGAAAACACAAAAAAAGACAGTGTTTGACATTCAACAAAAAAACATTTCTAATCTGAGTGTGTATCTAGCATATCCAAGTCCTCTTCTTCGTCCGACACAACAATATTTGTACGACCACTTGAAATGGTGTCTAAGACAGCCAGCTTTCCCCCACTCCGATCTACGAGGTACACGGAAACGGCCTCCAGGATCTGGGCCCACTTGCGGTCAGGTAGCTTGTGAGTCGACTCTGCATACTGGGATGCAATTCCGCCCCAGGGGTTGTTGTCGAAACCAGTCGTCTTCATATTTCCGTTAGTACTGGACTCGAGCTGAGTCAGTGCGCGTTCCAGCTGTGTGTCTTCAGCATCACGCTTGCCAATCTCAAGTTAAACACCTACCGCCGCTGTACTAAGTGCTAGTGCACCAGCTGGGTATCCAAAATTACCTGGGGACTTCACCACCCGCCGCAGGTGCATCGTGAAGACTTGGAGGAGTAATGGCGCTTGCCATGAACCCTTGAGCTTCTGCAAAGGTAAGAGTTTAGTGCACCGTCAATACAATAACAAAGAACACGCGAATACCATGGGGTTGGAATAAATGAGCGGGAATTCGAGGGGCTGTTCACGTGGAGAGGGTAATAAGCCATGAACAAAGGATACGGTGTCAGTAGGGCTATTTCTGAGTGTCACGTCGGCTTTGACGTGGTCACCAAGTACTAGTGTTTTAAAGTTCAGTACAGTCCCAGTTTTCCTCCTTAAATGAGGAAAACTGGAACTGGAACTGGTTCCATTTTCACTGAAGTATCTCAGAACTGGAACTGGAACTGCATTGTACCGGTTTTATGTGGTACTGGGTCAGTCTGAAACCAGTCAGTACTGGTTGCAATCAGGACTGATCTCAACCAGTAGAAACCGGTACTATACCGGTACTTCCCAAGGTACACCACAACTTTTATTTTGACCTTATACACTACTACACCTGTACATGAGGTATTATAACTAGCTACTACTACAATACTACTGGTCAGAATGCCCGTCGCAGGGCGAGCCGTCGCGTCCGAGCCGTCGCGTCCGAGCCGTCGCGTCCGAGTCGTCGTGTCCAGTCGGTTTCATGTCCCGTTGTCGTCGTCTCGTCGATGTCGTCGGTGTCATCGGTGTCGTCGTCGGTGTCGTCGTCGTCGTCGTCGTCGGGGTTGTTGCTGTTGTTGACATCGTCTTGCCATTGTCGATGGCAAGGCGGTGGCGGCGGCGGCGGGGGTTGGTGGCCGTCCAATCCGTCGTGTCGCCTTGTCGTTGTCGTTGTCGTCGCTATCGTCGTCGTCTTCATGGTTGTCGTTGACACCGTCTTGCTGTTGTCGATGGCAGGGCGGCGGTGGGGGTTGATAGCGCGTGCAGCTCGGGGCTGCGCATCGGGGGACTTGAAGCACAATAGAGAAACTGACTAAGCAAGGCGAGTGCACGAAGAGAACAAACCGGCATCACCCGGCCTGGGAATGAATCGGCAAACCCCGCCTGCCACTTACGCAGACGACAGCCCTTCCCAGCCGAACGACCAACCGCCAGTATCATCGCAACGCAAGTCCCAGACGCAACGGCGGCGGCACCCACAGGCCGCGACGACGGCGACGACGACGGCACCGACGACGACAGCGGCGACGACGGCACCAACGACAACAGCGGAGACGATGGCACCGACGACGACAGCGGCGACGACAGCGGTGACGACGGCACCGACGACTACGGTGACGACTACGACGACGGCGACGGCGACGACGACGACGGTAACGACGTGACAGACGGCGGGGGGCAATGACGAGCAGGCTTGTAGATTACAGATAGGACAATGTATTTGAGTAGATGTACTGTAGATGTATACATCTAAAACCTTTACTGTAATGGGTATCACTCGGACGCGAAACCGGTACAGACCTGTCTGAACCGGTTTTATGCAGTTTTGTTCGATGCCCAGAATGTCCAAAACCGGGAACCGGGGTCATGGACAATTTCGCAAAACCGGAACCGGCAGTTCCGGTTTTGGTCGGTTTTTCCCGATACAGTTCCGGTTTTTTTTCGGTTTTATGTACCGAACTTCCGAACACTACCAAGTACTTGGATCGCCTTCTTGCCGAATGCGCTTTGCCATTCATTGAGACGATCATTGATCTCAGAATAAAATTAATTGGACCATTGATCACGCAGCGTGAAATGACATACCACTTTTTTGACAGCAATGTTGCCGGTCACGTCCTCCTCTCGCTCTGGAAAACACATGTTCCATAAACCCTGTACCGTACCTAGGAGGTTTGGGTGCTCGTTAGTGCCAAAGGGTTCATGCAGGGTCCCTGCCCAGTCAAGGACTCCGCGAACGAGGAGGTCCCATTTTGCGAGCTCAAATTCGCCTGTGACCGGTATGTCTGAGGCCTTGAGATACCGATATGGCTTTGACGCGTTGTTGCCATCGTTCTTGATGGTAGGATCCTGTATAAGGCCGGCAGTGACGTTGACATCCACCTTCTTGATTGCCAGTCCCATCTGCGAATAATGCTTCAGTGGGTTGTTCGATACTTATTTTGAACTCTTACCGAGGGCGTGATCTGCCGATTGGGGTTGCTTGTGGTGGCCCGGTATGGCATTACATGGCTCATCGGCGTCGTCGCTGATAGTTTCGACATGTAGCGATAAGCCGGGGAGTAAAATTAAATAGCACACGCACTGGTAGTTTTCCGCTTTGCCGCCAAAGCAGCTTTCAGAGAGGTCGAACCCTCGTCGTCGTCAAAGGCACCAGGTGTGCTGGGCTGCCAGTGAGCTCGCACGTCATCTGTACCTTGACTCTTGTCTTGACTGGCGCTGGCATTTGGTGCGTTTGACCACAGTGATGCCTGAGAGGATGGCCTTGACGAGGTATTCTATCGTTAGCGGTGTCCATAGCGGTGGTGGAAGCAAGACGAAACTGATTTTTGGAAACCGTGGTCTTCAACTTGGAGTGTGCCTTGGTGACCGGACTTCCAACCAACTTTCGCCAGTCGGATTGCAAACCAGAAGCTACTGCTACTACACTACCATATTTTGGCCTTTTCTGCGACCTGTTCGTAAATACTTTTGAGTCACAGTTTTATAATCGGGACAAATGAGCAACTTACCGCACGTTGAGGGAGCCAAATGTTTCTTCGTCACTGTAGTACTTCTGAGCGATGGGCTCCGGCTTTCTCTTGAGCCCCAGAGGTAATGCTGGTAATGACTTGCAGAGTAGTGTGACCTCGTCACGCAGCCCATACTCAACTCGCTTCTGATGGACGACAGTGAGTCCATCGCAAACAAATGAGGTAAGCCTGAACAACCTTTTTCTTAGTCGCTTGCTTACCCTTACCCTTTTTTTCGTCACTTGCTTACCCTTTTTCTTAGACTTTCTTTCTTTGATATCGCTGTCGCTAGAAGTTTCACCATCTTCCTTGTCTTCGTCTTCGTTCTCGTCGCCTTCTTCATCGTCTTTGTCATTGTCGTCTCCGCTCTCATCCTCGTCACCGTCTTCATCTGTGTCAGGATCGTTGTGATATTCATCGTCAGTGTCATCGTCCTCACTCTCAGCCGCATTGACTTGAAGCTTTTCGGTGTCCAGCATCGGGGCATCTTCGCCGTCTCTGGCATCGGCACGTTCACCCAGGTTGTCGCTGGTAGTTTATGATCAACTCGGAGCCAGCCCTCAAGCTCACCACTTACCTCGGGTCTGCGACGATGGCTAGTCCTGACATGTTATCCTCATCGAGCTCCGCTTCGCGGTAGGTGGCTCCATTTCCACGGGTGCTGTTAGGGTAGGCCCTGTCCTCCTTCCGAAGGGCGTCTTCGAGCTTGGAAATCCGTATAACCGCTTCCTTTCGGCGCATTTGAATTTTCAACGCAGCGTCTGCTTTTCTCTCGGCCTTCTCTTTGTCCATGGCAGCCTTTTCTGCGGTAGTACGACGCTTCTGTTTATTGTCAAGTAGAATTCTCCCCGGGTGAGTATTCGCATTTGTGCGTTTTGGACGCTCCGCCATTATTATGGCAAGGAAGTATGGGAGAGGAAAAGTGATGGTCCGACACACTAAGTCGCTCAGTGTTCTTTTATCGTTCGTGAATTGAATGACTGATTTCCAACATTCATCCACCGAGTCCTCAAACGCCGTGACTACATACTCCGGTGTGTTGCCAATTCGAACTTCGATTGCCAATCCCCTGCCTTCAGCCAGACCATCCCCGCATCAATACCGTTGAAGGTACCACTGCCGTCCACAGTGTATGCTAAGGGTTCCAACATCATGTTACACCACTTTATGTGCTATGTTATTCGCCTCCCACGTACCACTCAAGAGGGACTGCAATAACGGGCGCCGAGGTAAGCAACCGATGTGGTTTAGTGTACTATTCACTAAGTGAGCGCATCAATTCAATATCTCAGCTCAGATGCCGTAGTATCAAACGCGGATTCATACGCCATGGGTTCATACACCGTGGATTACGTGGGTTCATATGCCGTTACTTCATACCACGACGCGCTGCCAATTCCCAACCTCCCGCCTTTCGAGGAGATTACTGTGTCGATGCAGGTGAAGGGTCCACTGACGCATTTGCCAGTGCAGTGTACATTAGGGGTTCCATCGCCAGTTTTACGCCATGTTACACAAGCACACCACCCAAGAGGGGGCCGCATTATTGTGCGCCGAAGTAAGTGGCTTGATGTGGTTTAGTGTATTCACCCAAGCGAACAGCTTACAGTACTACGATCTAGCGTTCCTACTTTTTGTTTGAGTGGCCGAGTCGTGTCGACGGTCTGTGCTGATATACTAGTTCCACAACTCGAACATATTGCCCCAGCATGGCACTGTATCCGGGCCAAGTCCTCCACTGTACGTCACCGTATTGTCCTCTGACATTCGCCTCCCAACGTGGGCGAACAACCCACATCCGGTCAGTGCATGGCTTGTTGGAGTTTCCAGCGCAACATTCTCCACATCCTGCAAGCACGCCGCCTACCCAGTCACCTCCAACAAGCCCCCAACTTCCTTCCCTGAGCACGCCACCTATTCACTCGCCTCCAACAAGTCCTCGTCTACCCAACTCCCCTGCTCCTCCCCATGACGTGGCAGGGAATTGTCACTGTCAGAGGCTCCGCAAACAGACGCATCCTTACTGTGATGGTATGCAGCTTCCCTAGAATTGCTCGTTGGACCAATAACGAAATGTTCCGTATAGGACGCGCAACTGATGCCGACGGGAACATGTTGCCAGATGCAACGCCCCCACCCCTGCGCTGCGATTTACCGCCGAATGACTGGACTCCCTTCAGCAGCGGCGTGGAGTTCCTTCTGGCTGACTTTCTGTTCCGCAAGGTGCAAATGTCAGCTTCAAATATCAATGAGCTCCTCAAGTACTGGGCGCAATCGGTGACACAGGATGAAACATTGTCTCCATTCGACTCGTGCCACAGCTTATATGCGACAATCGATGCTATACGTGATGGCGATGCTCCGTGGCAGTGCATGACGGTCAGTGCCGCAACCGATGATCTTTCAGAGGACGTGCCGTTATGGAAAAGGCAAGATTTCGAAGTGTGGTACAGGGACCCAGATGTTGTCATTGCTAATCTTCTAGATAACCCCGACTTTGCATCGCAGTTTGATGCCGCTCCATACATCGCAACCGATAGCCAGGGTAAACGGCGATGGACTGACTTTATGAGTGGGCAATTTGCGTGGCGACGGAGCGTAAGCGTAATTTCTATTGTCCTTTAAGCTCTCTACTTAGCATCGTTTTCAGGACATGATATACAATGTCGACCACACAACAGAGGGTGCCATGTACTGTGCCGTCGTCCTGGGAAGCGACAAGACGACTGTCAGTGTCGCCACCGGCCACGTTGAATATCACCCATTGTACTTATCGATTGGCAATATACATAACGAAGCTCGACGCGGACACAGACATGGAGTGGTACCCATCGCTTTCCTTGCGATTCCCAAGTGTACGCATCCTTCTCACTTTAAATGGTATTCTACTTATTCTCCATTCCCGGCCCTCACTCTATGTGGTAGAGCAGACGATGAAAGTCCGGAGTTCCGAAGGTTCAAGCGCCGGCTGTATCATACGAGTATAAGTGCTGTTTTGGAATCGCTGCGCCCCGGAATGACTACACCTGTAGTGCGCCGCTGTCCCGACGGACACTATCGTCGTGTGGTGTATGATATAGGCCCATTCATCGCTGACTATCCCGAGCAAGTCATGCTTTCAGGGATTGTACAGGGCTGGTGCGCGAGGTATGTGTATGCGTTTTTCTGGTATGGCTAAGCACTCATGACTCACAGATGTACTGCGAAGTCAAGAAACCTGGACGGGGAAGCAGGACGCCGAACACGTACTCTTTCTGATCTTCTACGGACCACCGCTCCAATCAGCTCGGCGGAGCTACGGGGCACATACGGTATTGATGATGATATCATCGTGGGTCTGGCAACCTTCCCCCCCCCCCTTTCTATTGACTAGAATTGCTCCTTTCTTTTTAGCCCTTCACAAATGACTTTCCTCGCGCCGACATCCATGAAAGTTTATCGCCCGACTTGTTGCATCAAATTATCAAGGGTTGCTTCAAGGACCACCTTGTATCCTGGGTGGGCGATTACATCAAAGCGGCATACGGCAAGTCTCGTGCTGAAGAAATACTTGATGATATCGATAGAAGGTGTGTGTCTGGGGCTATGTCAATGAAAACACTAATACCGTGCTGCTTCCGTCATGTAGAATTGCCCTGACACCACCCTTCCCGGGATTACGCCGCTTCAAACACGGTCGCCGGTTTAAGCAATGGACAGGGGACGATTCAAAAGCCCTGATGAAGGTACGGGTTTCTATACAAATTAGGCGCCTGTGTATTCCTGATGGCCGCTGTGATTTGTAAGGTCTATTTACCGTCTATCACGGAATATGTGCCTTCACATTTGACACAGTGTCTCTCCGCCTTTCTGGATTTTTGCTACATCGTGAGGCGCTCTGAGATTGGCGAGTCAGATCTGGCTACTCTCACGAAGGTGTTGACAAAGTTTCACACTTCCCGCGAGGTCTTTCGTACCGCTGGTGTACGACCAAAAGGCTTTAACCTTCCTCGTCAGCACTCGATGATGCATTATGTGCACCTTATTCAAGAATTTGGTGCACCGAGCGGCTTATGCTCCTCAATCACCGAGTCTCGACATATCACGGCCGTTAAGAAGCCATGGCGGCGTTCGAATCGCTACGAGCCACTTGGTCAGATGTTGGTGACTAACCAGAGGCTGGACAAGCTTGTTGCGGCTCACACGAACTACGTTTCGCGTAATATGTTGCCGCCAGAACGGGACTCGGCCGCGACCCCTAGCACAACCAGAACTACCCAGGAGGACCGTGACGGTGCTGTTGACGGCAGTGTTGATGGTGAGGTGGCACTTATCGTTCGATCTCGTAAGTCCCCTCTTTTGTTCAATATTATAGTAACGAAAACCGATCCCTTAGAACGCGGATACCCCTCTGACCTCACATCACTCGCTGAATACCTGGGTGTACCAAACCTGCCATTACTCTTCCGCCAATTCCTTTTCGATCAAGCTCCATCCCGATGAACTTCCTGCGGCACAGCTCTCCCCAGCTATCCTTCCGAACATCCACACAAATGTGGGTGTCTTCCACTCCGCGCGCGCCGTATTTCATGCCCCAAGTGACGTGTCAGGAACTCATGGCATGCAGCGTCAGATGATCAGGGCAACACCATCTTGGCGTCAAAAAGAAGCTCGATATGACTGTGTCTTAATTGTAGAAGATGACAGGCCTGGAATGCGGGGAATGGTTGTGGGCCGTGTTCGTTCCTTTTTTTCTTTTACTTATGATGATGTCAATTATCCGTGCGCTCTTATTGACCGCTTTCGACGCGTGGGCCGCTGCCCAGATCCTGTAACAGGAATGTGGAGGGTTCAGCCTGAGGTCACCAATTCGCGCCGTGTCCAGTCTGTAGTTCACATCGAGACCATTTTGCGAAACGTTCATCTCATACCCGTTTTTGGCAAGGGCTTCATCCCCCACAACCTTCATTTTTCAGATTCATTAGATATATTTTCGATGTACTACGTCAATAAGTATGCGGACCATCACTCGTTTGAGGTGGTAATCTAGATAGTTTTCCCTGACCACATACAGTAACGTGCCTCGACGTCGTAGCGGCCCCCGAGGACGGTGCCAGTGCCAAAGGCTGGCTGTCAGTCGAGCCAGACAGTCCTCGCGTCGAAGAGCGACACTTTCAACTCCTACCGAAAGTGTCTATGGGGAGAGGCTCTCCGGCATTCTACACGGCTGAAGAATCAGTGGCAAGGGGGGTCAAAAAATTAAAAAATCGCACGGGGTCGGTAAATTGTTTTAACGGGTTGAGCCTTACCCCCAACGTACCCCCAAAAAAGGAAATTTCATCCAAATATAGAAATTCATGATTACCCACCTAGGGGTTTCCCCAGACTACGGGAGAGTGTGAAACCGGAACACGTACGAAACAATCGATACGCGCGCACGGAACCTGTCAAGGTCAAGGGTGGTAACTGAGATGGAAAGGGAATGGAGACGACTCAAGGGCCCAAGATTACGAGTTAGCGCGGGAGACGGGAATGAGACATGTCTGAGTCCAGAGTCAGGGAAGTCGAATGGTTCGTTTATTGCCATGATGCCATCTTTGTTACTGTAATAAATGGAACAAAATCTACAGTATCTACCCTCTCAGTTGTCGTCGTCATCGCCGTTGGGGTCGTTGTCACTGTCGGGATTGTTGTTGCTGGCACCTCGCTGCCGTCGCCGTCGCCTCGTGGTGTAGTCACCCCGTCGCCATCGTCGTGGTCGCCTCGTCACAGTTACCTTGTCACCATCGTCGCTGTCGTCACGGTTGCCTCGTCGCCATTGTCATCACCTGTCGTGGTCGCGGTTGCAGTTGTCGTTGTCGTCAGCAAAAAACAATCCAAAAACAAATAAAACGTAGCTGTGATAGGAGTGACGCAGGGGGGCTGAGACTGCTGAGCCGCGTCACAACTAGCGACAGGCGCATGCGCATGCCAACGCTGACGAGGAGCGGGCTGGCGAGGAGGGTGATGGCGGGCAGATAGGTGAGGGAGACTGCGAGCGCGGGCGTGCGTGAGGTCGGGTGAGGAGGAGGAGGAGGAGGAGGAGGAGGAAGTGCGTGCGGAAGCGCGGCTGTGCGGTTCCACACGCGCGTGTCGAGCCCGCCATCAAAGTCATCCTCGTCGGAAGAGGAGCCGTCGATGTTCGTGCGTGTCGCCTTCGCCCCGCCCACTTTTTCTGGCCAGGTGTGTTGTGGCGGGCTCAGGACGCGGCGCCTGTATGCCGGGGAAATGCGCCGGAGAGGTAGGGATGAGGTTGAGGTTGATCCTGCTCCTGGTGCTGTCGTTGAGGGAGACGAGTGAGAGGGATCGAGGTGCGCGGTGCCGTAGGTGCAGAAGACGAAAAGCGTGTTCCCAACACCTTTGCAGTGTGACACGGTCTGCGTGTTGGTGCACGCTGGTCTTGTCGTGGTGGTGCTATATTTGGTGCATCAGTAAATGCAGAGGAGAGTAGGAGTGAACGCACATAAATAATACCGCGCTCCGGGTCGCATGAACGGGGGAAACAAAACCGTATGGGGCTGTTGCTGTCGGTACAACGCCGTGGGAGACCGAAACCAAGCCCAAGATGTTGTCAACTAAGCCACACGTTGACGACCTGATACCAAGATTACCTGAAAACAACAAAGAAAAAAAGACTGAAAATGTTCGAGACGCAGAGACAAGTGCAGAGACAACAAGGGGACAAGCCGGAGCCCTTTCTGGATCAACGGGCCGGTTTCCAGAATTTAAGGACTTTCGGCCGACCCCCCCCGCACCGGGTCATGGAACCACGGTCCAGACCCCCGGGGGGCAAGTCGAAACGCGACTGAAAGGGGTCGCATGTCACATGACCATCTGACGAATGTTGGAATCCATACCGTGTCTTGATCGTCATGACGTCACGCTGCAACACCATCACAATGCCACGCCACGACGCCATCACGACACAGTGTGCAGGCCCCCACAATGCCACAATGCAGTGTCGACGCTGCACAAGATCCCGCCACAACGTCGACTCGATACGGTGCGCAAGTCCCGCCTTAACGCAAGCCGCGAACGACGACGACGGGCCGATGGCCAGGCCATTACAGCGACGTCGGTAAGGCGGTGACAACAACGATGCGGCGGCGATGGCCGCGAGCACGACAGAGTAACTAGGACTGCAACCACGGCAACGCAAAGTGACGAAGCCGAAAACAGTTCCGACAATCACACACCAACAACGAGTCGACGACCATGACAATGGAAGGTGATGTGACGTCTGTGATGGTCCTGCCTTAACCTGACGCTCTCGAACGATACAATCACGCTGTAAGTCATCACCCCTGCACCTTCACCTCGTTTGTTGATGGCTCGCTTTTAGGGTGTGGATCTCATCCAACGACGCCGCTGCTGTTGCAGCCAAGAGATTCCGCTTTATACACGCGGTGTCCAATTCATTCTACCTGGTGCGTCGTCTGACCGAATCGTGCGTTTCTTTCCAGCGCAGATCCTGACGGGGATGAATAGGACTGCGGGGCAGGTAGATGGGTAGGCAACAACCTTGGAGGCAACAGCTGGGGCGAGCCTTTCAAGACCTGGCAGAACGTGCGTTACGCCCCTCTCTCCCTAAGCGAATCTTTGACAACGTACACACAGGCCTACACCTTCGACCCGCTCGCGAACCTGACTGCTGCGCAAGCGCCACTCGTGCTCGGCGGGCAGCAGTCGCCCTGAACAGAACAGTCCGGCCCACAGATTCTCGACTCGATCGTCTGGCCCCATGCAGCCACGTCCGCGGAGGTCTTCTGGAGCGGCCCTGGCAGTAGCGTCAGTGCCACCCTGCCGTGCTTGCATGAACGCGGATCGAGGCAAGAGAAAAGCCAAAGAAAAAAAAGGTGGGAAGAGAGAACACACGCACTATAGTTTTTCCGAACTTTTTCGTTTGTAGGGCTCCAATTTTTTGCTGGTTACAGTATATTCGTTCACTATTATGGTACAGAGTATACTACAGTCAGAGTATACTACAGACTACAAGAAGTCGGTATTTGGTAGAGGAATGGAGATATACCAAGTATACAATAGGAAACTTTTGTGGGGCATTTTTGGGCCAACTCCCGGTGTGAACGTGTGAACTCCCGAGTTAGAGTTTGTCCGAGTTGTCGAAAGTCTGGTCCGAGTTAGAGTTCACACTGGTGGACTAGTTGACCGATTTCACAGTATTGCCAACCGCTAACGAAATTACGGGACGATGTAATTAATTGTAACAATTCCACCGCAATACAATACTGTTACATTACATCTCGATCCCTGTTGCGATTTCATTCACATATACTCAGATTATGTACTCAGCTATATACTCAGCTATATACTCAGCTCGCTCAGAACAGCCATCATCTTACACCGTCGTCCACCTCTGTTGTACCACTATTAAAGAAGCTATGGCAACCAACGTCTCCGGGCCATCAGCCTCTCGTGTATTGTCATCAATAATCAGCTTGCCGTCCTCGTCCAGCCGTTCCAGTTGGTCGTCTCACCTTGTGAGACGATCCTCGCTTTTACGAAGATTGTTATTCCATCAATCAGAAACCGGGACCTCTCAAACATCACCATTCACAAGCCCCTTTCTGCCATTTCTCACAGGCCGCCAGCCAGCCTAAATGAGACACAAGTCAATCTGAGGACCTGTGTGGACATAACGGCGTATGTTTATGCCCACTTCTCGGGATCGCTCGTGCAGAAGGGTAAAAGTCCCCTTGTCGACGCCATCATTCTTGTGAGGGAGCTCGAAGGTCTGGGTCTTATTTTTTCTACTATCCGAAAAGTGTTTCTGATGCGGCATAACAGGAGGTCCCTTGCCTCCCATGCGGGCCTTGCCGACGAAGGGGGTCATGTCCCTCATCACGATTAAGTTGAAACCATGGGAGGATATGCAAACGCCTGGCAGCCACACTTGCAACAGTAACTTCCTTGAGGTCCCGAGCCCACTACCACCTTTTATTCTTGAACTCGACAAGAAGTCAGAGGAGATGCGTTACCCTGTGTCTGAGGTAAGTCTCGCGGTCTCGTTTCTCGCATTCCCACTAACTTAAAGCCATCTCAGATTGAGTCGGCTTATGTACAGCTCATAAAATCATTCCTCAAGGATGACTACTCGAAACGTTTTGGAATCGCCCCAGACGACTCTACCACATCCCGTGCGAAGCTTCAAGAATTTGTACATTACAGTACTATATTCTTCGGCGATCAAATAATCAACCTCGTGGCCTTTAGTCACAATAAAGAGCCACATGTGTATAGTCTACTGACGTACCTCGCCTCAAGTGCCGCTGAGGGAGACGGCATGACCTTCGTATTGTAAGTGACTCACGGGTCTCGATTTCTCATCAATCCTGATCCTTCATAGCAACAAACCGTGGCCCTTTTCTTTGGTCCTAGACGTCGAGGGCAATAATCATCGATATACGCCCCGTAGCGACTTCTCAATACTCATCGGCAACTTCCCGGTTCTCCTCGTTGAGGTCGCCTCAGCGTCTGATGGTACCGACCAGTTCCGTATGCTGTTGCAGGCCGCTTGCCTTGTTCGCCTAGGCAGCACACTCGTTAAAAGCGGCTCCAGATATTTCCATGTCAAAGCAATATATATCAACAGTCACTACATTGCCACCGAATATACATTGTATCTGGTGGATGACGCCCCAAGTTCCGATATGGCAATGGTATAATTGTTCCGGTTGCCGAATGACAAGACGCTGATCATTATGATAGGCTCGTGTTGGGTACCACCAAAGGATATTCAACTTAACTGATCGAAAGGACGCGTTCATGTTCATTTTCCGAATCTACAACTACCTCGATTCGGTGAAACTTTTACGTGAAACCTTTTCTCAGTGAATACCTCCGGGTGATATCGTCCCTCGTTGACCTGACCAGCACTTTTTCCGTACACACGCCGAAGAAGTCGCTGCCGCGCTTTGGGAGGTACGCCTCCTTCAACGAGCCAGGTTGTGGGTCTGGCGACAGGAAGCGGCAATTTCGCGCAGGCCACAATACACGGATACGATTGCGTCTATATTGAAAAATCAATTGCAAAAGCTACTGGTAACGGTAAAGAGGTCGCGTTGAAGGCCCTGAACAGTGCAGAAGAATATATCTTAGAATATTTGCGAATTGCCAAAGCCGACGATCATCACGTGATCAAAATTCTCGACATCCTCCCTTCCAAAATAGCGGTCATGCCGTGGCTGGAGCCAGTTGAACGACTTCCTGTGCCTCGGTATGATGCAGTCCATGCAGACACAGTTCCTGGAGGGTGTCTGGTTCCTTCACGAGCACAACATCGCTCACCTTGATTTGAAGCCCGCGAACGTCCTCGTCGGCTTCACGAGTTCGACACCCCATTTGTCAATCATCGATTTTGGGTTGTCTATTCATGTGAAGGACGAAGGGACCCTGGTGGAGGGCTATCGCGGAACTCCAGTCTTGGGCTGCACCAGAAATCGGAGAGGTGGATGGACCTACCAAAACGTATAGCGCGATCCTGGCCGACCGTTGGTCTTGCGGGAAAGTGCTTGAGTACATCCGTGCGGCCTGTAGCTGCGAGTCTGACTCGGAGCTTGATCCCAGGTATGACCAACTACTTACAGCGGATCCAAGCAACAGGCCTTCACTGAAAGAGGTACTCAATTCGTGGAGATCTGAGGCGAGGCGTTCAACTAAGCGCGACTGTGATCGTACGGAGGTATGTGATGAAGTGCAGGGGCCAACGTGGTGTTATCATACCGAATCAAACCGATGCTGGTATGTCAAATTTTCCTATCGTGTGTCCAGTCTCAGGTCTCAAGTCCATGCACAGGGCGATGGAATGTATACATCCGATGGTGTGCAACAGCATCGTAGTTGCATGATGACCTTGTAAATGGTACTTTATTGTTCGCATCTCGTTTCAATTTTTCGTGTCACTTTCTACATGTCGACGGCGCCAGCCTAACCGTCGTCTCGAATTCGGCTCCTTTACCTCGTCTCTCGATCGTCACCGGTTTTCCCTGACACCTCTCTTACTCCCCACCTACCTGGCTCAGACATAGTTGGAGTTCCCTTTATATTTCTGCTCAATACAAAGCGTTTGGTCGCCTCAGCTTCCCCCTTTTCTTTGCGTGATTAAGTCGGTAGGGTTCACCACGGGCCGGCAAAACCCGTCATCTACGGTTTGTCCCTGGAGTTGCGGAGTGCAAACTCATTTGGCGATGTGTTGCGTTGCGTACTCATTACCTTTTTTTTTGAATGACTTGCTCTCAACTTGAAGGTGTGCTTCCCTACCTATCATTAGTGATTGGCCCGGGTAACCCTCGGGTTGAAAAGGGCTACCCGTACCCGTACCCGTCAAAACCTGTACCCGCGAGGACGGGTACGGGTTTTGACGGGTACGGGTACAGGGTTCTTGAGGGTTGACAGGTTTTGTCAAGGGTTTTGTATTACTGCACTACGGGTACGGGTACACAAAGTATAATACTGTATAACTAGTAACCAATGCCATCCACATCACCCTCCCGGCCACCGCCTTCGTCACTACCACTATCACCCACGCCGCCGCCGTCTTGATCGTCGTCGCCTTGGTCGTCGCCGTCGTCGCCGCTGCTGTGGTCGTCTTCGCGTCGCCTCTGCCATCTTGATTGTCTTCACGTCGTCGTCGCCGCCGCCGCCGTGGCTCTTGATCGCCTTCGCGTCGCCATCGCCGTCTTGATTGTCTTCGCCGTCGTCGCCGCCGCCGTGATCGTCTTTGCGTCGTCGTCGCCGCCGCCATGGTCGTCTCGATTGTCTTTGTCGTCGTCGCCGCTGTGGTTCTTGATCGTCTTCGCGTCACCGCCGCAGTCTTGATCGTCTTCGCGTTGTTGCCACCGCCGTGATCGTCTTCGTCGACGACGAATGTCAGCGCGTAAACTTCAATGAACCGATACTTAGTTTTTTTGGTTTTGGGGGTGGTCGCACTCCTTGCGCAACAGTGCCGCAGTGAAGGCGAGCCGGATGCTCAGGCATGCCTCAACGAACTCCTGCCCGCGCAGCCGCCGTGTGCGTGTGATCCACACACCCTGCGCGAGCGCCTCGTCCACGATATACTGCAGCAGGCCGCGGCACTCCTCGCACGCGATATCGAAAGACGGTGCATCGCGCGGCGCAGGGGTCGCAGGGTTCAGAGTCGGGGGCTTTGCAGACGCGGAGGTGGATGCAGAAAGTGTCGCCGCAAACCGCAGGTGGATGTGGATGATTGGCGAGGCGGCATGCGAGGAGATCGTGATCGCCTCGACCCGGTCAAGAACCGCCCGGATCGCGCGCACATTCTCCTGCAGGTGCTCGGGATCCATGGCGTGTTCCGTGGGATGTTGATGCCCACCGAGGTGGAGACCGCGAGGACCGCCGGGACCGCAGCGGAAAATATGAAGCGCTGCTGGCGGCGTCTTGTGAAAATCTAGGGCAAACGTAGCACGCTGGTTTGTAAAAGGGTAATAGAAGTTAGTGGAGGGTACAAGGGGCGAGATGGCCAGACTTACTAGGTAGTCTTGATACCACGGCGAATCATGTGGTGATCCAATCTGATGAGGCGGTGGCGGTTGCGCGCGTCCGGTCGCGGGCATGGGGAAGGTCCGTGAATGTGCGGGCTGCTGCTGCTGGATCTTGGGCACGACGGGCCGCGGGCACAACTCGGGCATCGGGATCTTGCTCAGGTGCACGGTAAGGCTCGTCAGCGGCGTGTATGTGTTTGCGAGCGGGTTGTCAAGCTTGATGCGGCTCGGCTCGGCGTCGTAGATGACGTATTGGTGGAGCTCTTCGCGCAGCGCACCTGCGGTCACCTCTGGGGGGGGAACTACGCGTGAGCGACGGGGAAGCAGGATAAAGGGGAGGACCACGGACCGCGTTTGTGGCGCAGGCGCTTCACCTGCTCGACGACCACCCGCGACACGTCTGCGGGAGAGGCAGAGCGGACGGCGATGAACAGCATCGCGTTGTCCTGCGTGACTATGTCGTGAGAAGACCGCACACCGACTGCACAGAACGAACACGAGACGTACCGCGAGGAGGCTCGTACTTGCCGTAGTCTTCGATCGAGCCCTCTTCGTTGACCGTAACTTCGTTCGGCTCGTAGCGCATTGCGTGCATCTCTGCGATGCGGTTCACACCCGTTTTAGGGGCAGTGCGCGGGGGAGGAGTTGGCGGGGCTTCGGGTTGCACGGGAGGCGCGAGGATGATGGGATCGGCGGGGGTGTTGTTCGTGGCAGCCATGTCTTGAATAGTGAGAAGTGTGGTGGGAGCTGTCGCAGAGGCGAGCATACTTCGGGACATAGGGTCTAGACATGTATGCGACGACAGTGAGTGCCAAAAAGAAATATTTACATCAGGGATATACATACTGTGAGTCTGCGTGCTGGCGTCCGTGGGTACTGTATGGTTTTTGATAAAAGGATACATTACCCGTGGGAACCCGTAGTTCGGGTACGGGTTTGCCTCGGGTTGAAAGGGGCTACCCGTACCCGTACCCGGCAGTACCCGACCTGTGACCCGTGCGGGTTTTCCATACCCGTGCCAATCACTAGGGCTTGGCCTGGGTTTGGTCTGGAAGGACATCTGGCAGAAAGTCGAGGATCTGGCGAAAAAGTCAACCCCTGGCATTCTGGAACCTGACTGGCAAATATTTTCCAGTTCTTCCAGTTCTTCCAGGACATCCAGTCCCTGAACAAAATGCTGATGTAGCAATGGCGGAGTTTCAGCTCAATGCAGACGGGAAGCGCATGTTGGCATGTGTAGAGAACTTGAAGGAAGATTTCATGGTCGGGGTTGGAAACTAGGGACACGCCCTGCGGAAGGGCGATTGGTCCTGGAGGAACCAAGGGAGGAACGGTGTGCAAACTCGGAGTCGAGTCTCGATCCGAGACTAGGGATGGGAAAGTTCGGTTCAGTTCGGTTCAGAGCCCTTTTTGGCTGAACCCCGAACCGAACCAATGGTTCGGTTCAGGTGTTTGGCCGAACCCTCGAACCGAACCCTTGGTTCAGGTTCAGATAGGTTCGGTTCGGTTCAGGGAGGGTCTGAACCCCGAACCGAACGCAAATGGCAAAAAGTGAGGATATCGCTTACGTAATCACACCAGACGCGCAGAATCCCTAGGTAAGTGTACCGCAAAAGGTGTGGATTTACGCTTTTGTGGTAGAGTTGGGAAAAGTATTCAATTGGCATAAAGCCCATGTACTGTACTACTATCTTACAAATGGTAAATATGCGCCGTTGCCCCATGACCCGTGCTCGTCGTTTTGGCGGTGCGTGTAAGTCGGGCTTTGTCGACAAATTGATTGCCTTTCGCCGCCGCCGCCGTCATGATAAGGTTGGGCAGTTCAGAGGATCTTAAGTGAGCTCTGAGAACTGGCGCAGTAATTGAACGACACTCACGTAGTTCAGGCGTGTTTGATGGCGCCCCTGAACGTTGTCGCCGTCTTCGAGTCGCCGTCGTCATTGGCGCAGTCATCGCCGAGATCACGGTCATGGACCCGTGGGTTGTTCCTGTGACTCGGGGCTGCCTGCCGCTGCCATCGTCGTCATCGTCATAGTCGTCGTCGTGGTTGCGGACAGCTCGGACGTGGTGTCCGCCGAGCCTGGGTCTGCCACTAGCGCCGCGTGCGAGTTGGGGTGCACGCGCGGGCCCGCATCGGCCTCCGAGTCTGCCGCTTCTCGCGCGTGTTGTCAAAGGCAAGAGCGGCGGTGTGGTACTTCAGCAGGCCTGAAAGCGCGTATATCGCCGTTGATGATCTGAGCTGCGCGGGGTGCACGCGAGGAAGGGGAGAGGCAGCAGTGTCGCGTGTGGGCTGCCTGCCACTGCTGTCGTCGTCGTCATCCTCATTTTAGGGGTTGCAGGCAGCTCGGAGGAGCTGAAGTGAGCAGAGTACCTGTACTGGAGTTGGACTGACACTCACGTAGCTCCAGCGCGTCGGTAACGTGCCCCTGGACGTTGATACGGTCTTCGAGTGGCAGTCGTTGTTGGCGCAATCGTCGCCGGTCGTGGACCCCCGCTCCTCGTCGTCAGCGTGCTTGCTTGGGGCTGCGTCGTTGCGATCGTTGTCGTTGTCGTCAGCGTGGTCGCGGTTGGCGGTGCACACGACTTGGAGCTGCGTCGCGGTGGTCGTGGTCGGGTAGTCGTGATCGTGATCTGGTTGTGGGCAGCGCACATGGCCCAGCATCTCCCCGATCCGGTCGAGGAGAAAGTGCCGGCGGTTCTGTGTGAGAGAAGGAAGACGAATATGGCACATAGCTATTCTCATCAATCCCGAATAGGTCGGTCTATCAAGGCAGTTGAGGACGAGGCGCCTAGGTTAAAGCAAAGGACAAACCTGTCCTTATGTAGAGCGGCTAAGTGGGGGATCGGGGTCTGCCAACGAGCCCATGACCTTCAGAAGGTTGACGTTGGAAGTGCGAGGAGAAGGCGTGTTTGGGGCACGTTGTAGAGTGCCGGCCGCTGCTGCTTCCGTCGCTGTCGTCATCGCCAAGTCCGTCATCTTGATTGTTGGGACTCTAGTAGCCAGGGGCTGCATTAACGGGTGGAGAACCCCGCTACTGTCATCGTCGGGGAGTGGTAATGAGATAGCTGGGAGGGCCCTCAGGCTGCGCGGCCAGCGGTTGCAAAAAGGTTACGCTCGAGTCGTGCCACCGCTACCACCACACAGGCTGACACAGCACAAAGTCCCACGCCGCTAACTCAGCGACTTAGAGTACAAAACTTGCAAAACCGAAATATATGTACTTTCACAAAACTGCATAGCACCTACCTTGGTTCCTTAGCTTTTTTGGTTCTGGAAATACCAAGTTCAGTGTTTGCGTTCAATGGTGCCAAAAAAATTTGAGTAATACCAAAGGTTCGGTTCGAACTCGGTTCGAATGTGGTTCTCAAATTTTGGGATTTTGCCGAACCCCGAACCGAACCGTCGGTCCGGTTCAGGTGAATGGCCGAACCTGAACCCTGAACCAGGGTTCGGTTCGGGTAGGTTCGGGTTCGGACCGAAGTTCGGACCTGAACTTTCCCATCCCTATCCGAGACCATTGGCCAACGAAGATTGTTTTTTTCTTCAGATCGTAGGTCTTGCAGAAATATTGGGAAGGAAGATTTAAAGAACGTACGCGATGGGTACGATCTATACAGGGGCTACCTCTTTAGCGGAAGTCAGCGGAATAAGAACGTGAACGGACCGGTTTCCGTTCCGAGGATTCATCAGTATCAGGCAGATCGATCGAATAAAATTGAATGTCGTGAGCAAGGCCGTGAGCCGCGTACGTTTCGTCTTTCAGCATGTGTTCCGCTATGCAGCCCGCAAGCATCACCCCATCAGCACCTACAGAAAATATAGCGATGACTCTCCGACTGCGTGACACCACTTTGCTTTAAATTTACCTTCAAGTTGTATCGTTGGACATTCGTTTCCCGTTGCGTGGTTACAGCTCATAACAAATACGCATTACGTTCCGAGTAGGCCCACATGAATACGGACAGAAGGGAGTCACGGTAGAATAACCTATAGCACATCATCTATGGGTCCACCATGCTCCGTCAACATCTGTACGATTGCGCTGTATCCCTCTTCTGATGCAACCTGGAGCGGGGTCCTTCCGTCCTTGTCCTCGGCATCTGAGCTCGCGCCACGGTCGAGCAGTAAACGCACAGTCTCTGTATCGCCTTTGGATGACGCATGGTGCAACGGAGTCCATCCATCGTTGTCCCTGACATGTGCAGTTGCACCGTGGTCGAGCAGCAAGCGCACGATCTCGGTCTTGCCTTTGGATGACGCCAGGTGCAACAGGGTCCTGCCGTCCTTCTTCTTGGCCTCCGCGTTCGCACCATGATCAAGCAGTAGACGCACAACCTTAAGCCTCCCGTCAGATGACGTCAGATGTAGTAGATGTAATGGCATCGAGTCGGACGTCAGATGTAATGGCGTCGAGTCGTCCTTATCCGGTGCGTTGATGTCTGCCCCATGTTGGAGTAATAGTTTCACGATCTCCACGTGACCAGATCTTGAAGCCCAGTGCAATGGAGTATTATGGCCTTCGTCGTCCGCAGTGTCGATGCGTACGTTGTGCGCCAGTAGCATCCGAACAACCTCTAAGTGTCCATCTCGTGCGGCGAAATGAATTGGAGTCCGTTGATTGTGTTGTCGCCAATTCGCACTTGCGCCGTGGTCGAGTAGCCACCGCACGAGATCGATACGTCCACCCTGCGATGCAGCATGCAGTGGAGTTCGATTCAATTCGTTTTCAATAACATCCACGGCTGCGCCATGCTGGTGTAATAGCTCTGCCACCTTGAAGTGTCTCTTGTGCAATGCCGCCGCCAGTGGACTGTGATTATAACCGCCCCTTGCATTTATTTGCTCGGGATACTCGACGATGATTTGCGCCGCCAGGTCATGAAACCCACACAACGAAGCATAATACAATGGCGATCCACGATCTGCGGGGGGATCTCCGAAGCCAGACCAGCGATCGTCGATGTCGTGCAACTCGAGCCACGCGGCAAAATGTGGTTTGGTCGAGTCAAAAAGACTTCTCTCGCCAAAGTCCCACTCCCGTCACGCGTCGGTGACCGGTCCGCGGGGCCGATCGCTGATTCATCATTGCACGGCGGTTCCCGCACCGGGGAACGGGTCTTTCTTTCGCAAGCGGTGGCGCAAGGGACAAACAACCCGATCGGGCTCACCCGTCGGGTTGGTCATTGACGCCGTCCGCTTGCTTGCCTCCTTCGTCCTGCCGCCCGTGCCGCCCCTACAGTCATCCATGGCTCTTTGGACCACTCAAATGTTTTTGACCTTCGGAAACATGTCATAGGGGATATTTGATTAATCTGAATAGACAGAACTGTAGTCATATGAATAAACTATCAAATAGGCACTTCAAAACTGTTATCGGATGGTGTTGAACCATGCAATAGAGGAATCAGAGTGAAAAGTCCATATCAGCTAAAACTGCGTCAATGGACCAGTCACATCAGCTGTGACTTCCTTTTCCGATTGGGAGAGAGCCACTTGGCCATGTCGGGTCTTGTGGTTCCTGGCTTCTGAATTTGGCAGGTGTGACTTTCCGGAGTGTGACTCTCCCGACTCCCGAGCACCAATCTCGACTCATTCAAGATACTTTTGTGAATACTGTACAATCCAACATGGCTGTATTCAAAACAACTGTTTGTAGTCCACTATATAGCATGTAGTTTGTATTATGGCCATGAAAAGTGGGAGAAAAATCAGAGCATTTCTCATCAATTCCGCTCATCAATTTTCAGTTTTTGGTCAAAATTACAAGAAACGAGTCTCCTGCAACATCTACACATTGGACCTCTAGAAAACTTCAATGAGACACACATTGGAGCTATACATTGGATATTACAAAAATTCCGAGGCAATTTAACCAAAAATGCGGCCATCAGAGTCATTTGGTCCATTGACCCCGATGTTCCAAAGAGCCATGGATGACTGTACCCGCCCCGACTTTTGTACATTGTGAATGCTAAGTGGCCGCACCCCCCCAGTGAACCCAGATCGCCAGTCCGCGATGGCGGATGGCTTCATTTGGGATTTGCTCCCGCTCCTGTCGACGTGTCGCTCGTCTGCTGGCTGCTCCTCTCCGCCCTCGTCGCCCTCCTCATGGCTTTCCTCATTGAGAAACACGACCAAGTTGCCGGCGAGCCGATGGACGTCGATGCGTCCCCGCCCTCGCACTCACCGTCGTCGTCCGATGGGCACGCCTTGCAGGGACTGCCCTTCCCGGGGGAGGTCGTCAACGGCGCGCATGCAGTGGCGCACCACGACATGTGAGTGTCTCACTTCCGGTCCTCACCATCACGACGCTGACACGACGTCCTTCCACGCCAGCACCAACCTCTCTCGTGCGAGCCTCCGGGAGCTCTGTGACGGCTTCCGCCTCGCGAAAACCGGCAACAAGATGACGCTGACAGACCGGCTGAAGAATTTCAGTGCGGACCGGAAGGGATGGGACGGGTGAGTGTGTCTCCCCCTCTCTCCCTCCCCTCCCGTTTGCTGACGAGCTGACACGACCGGCCTCCACCCCACAGCCTCCTTCCCGGCGCACGCAAGAAGCACCGTGGGCCTCGAGACGGTGGCGTCACGAAGAGCACAAAGGGCCTGGGGAAGAAGGCGAGCACGAAGCGGTCGACGCTGCGCCGCGAGCTGCTCTTCAGCGGCTGCGGCTGCGGCATGGACTCGACGACCCAGCCCTGCCTCCCCACTGAGAGGTCGAAGGACATGCGCACAGAAGAGGAGAAGGCGGCAGTATTGGTGTGGGTGCGTCCACGTCCCACCTCGTCCACGTCCCCTTCACGCCCGCTCTGACCACGCCACCCCCACGTCGCTCCTTCCCCTTCTCCCCACAGGCCGACAGCTTCGTGGCGCGCAACCCATACAAGCCAGAGCCGGAGCCAGAGAACGAGTCGTCGTCGCCACCCGACGTGGGTCGCGACTGGGATGGCGCGGCGCGCGTCCCCGGCGATATCAGCAACGCGCCATCCTCACCCGCGGTGAGCTCCCCCATTTCACTTCTCTCACATGCAAGACGCTCACGTTGTGACTATGGACATCCCCATCATCGCCGCGCAGCTCCAGCTCCAGCTCCAACAAGTGCAGGCCCAACTAGCCGCGCTGATGGCGGCCATCGCTGGTGTCGCTCCGTCACCCGCCATCGTCGTGGGCGCGCCTGCGCCCGCTCCCGCTCACAGAGGACCCGGAACCACAGACAGCGCCACAACCACCACGGACACCGCTGCCACGACCACCGACGGTCCCTCTCCTCCCACTTCGTCCCATCAGCGACCGCCGACACTCGACGTGTCGGCTCTTCAAGGCCCACTGGATTACCTCAAGCTCGGAAATGGCAGGTCGCTCTGCTTTGAGAAGCAGAGCGTTCCCAACCCGCCTCTCGTCTCGTTCGCGAAAGACCTCCCTCGGCTGGTGAGGACATGGGACGATAGCTCACCCGAGTGGACCCCCTCGGAGGCGGTGCTCCGCATCCAAGGAGAGCCGATTGCGCTCAAGCACTGGCCGACTGTGTACCACTACGGTAAGTCCGGTCAGTGGGCGGGCACGAAGAAAAACTGGGCCCATTGGCGGGTGAGCAGCCGCCTCCCCTCGTTATCCTCCGACGCGTGACGCTTACCGCCCGGATTGGACTTATCTAGGACATCGCCACGAGCTGGCAAGAGCTCACGGAGACCGGCTTCTGGCAGAAGTTCACCGCCGACGGCCAGCCGATGTCGTACACGGCCATCTGTGAGGCCCTGAAGGGGGAGCGCATGGCCGCCGCTCGCTGCCTCGCCGAGCAGGCCAAAGACAAGTACGGCGACGGATTTGGGGCCGCGTTCGAGTACCGGAGGGGCAGTGAGCACATTGTGAGGAACAAGTCCTCGGCGATTGCGAGGCACTACCTTAGCTTACAGGCATCGTCGGACTGATTGGGGCAGGCCGTCGCTCCCCCGTTTCCCGCTTCCCGTAGTCGTAGCGCGTACAATTTATTTTAGTCGCAATTATAATCATCTTGTCATTGTCATTGGTGGGACTATGTCTATGGGGCGTGCACGCAAACGCCCTCTCTCTCAAGTCGCAAACGCTCTCTCGAGTGAGTGGGGACCTTCGTGTCAGTGAGCCTCATAGCTACCACTGTCACGGTACCACTACCGCGGCGTTGCGTGCAGGCAAGGCGACGGTCGAACCCCGGAGGTCGTACTGCGCGTTTCGAAGCGTTGGGCATCGTGCCTACGTGTATACCGTCGTCCAGTGATCTTTCAATTATATATTTTATTATTAAAAGAAAAAAAAAAAAAAAGATTCTTTCGATTATATATATATATATATTAAAAACAAAAACAAAAGATTCTTTCAATTATATATTTTATTAAAAAATATTGACCTTAATAATAAAATAAATATTTGAATCACGTTGGGAAAAAGTGAGCTCGACCGCAAGGAGGGTTCTTCGGCTTGTCAAGGCGTATAAAATAGCAGAATACAGTAGTATATATAGAAAGGTAGGGACAAGCATCTGTTTACTTGGCGCCTGCGCCGGAGAGCGTGGTAACAGACTCTGGTACCCTCAGAAATGGCGTGCTTCGAAAGTTCACCAGGGAGAATCAGACAAACAGCAGTCTGGATTTCCCTTGGCAAGATGGCGGATTTTTGGCAATGCGTTCGAAAATGTTGTTGACAAAGGAGTTCTGGTACCCTCAGAAATGGCGTGCTTCGAAAGTTCACCAGGGAGAATCAGACAAACAGCAGTCTGGATTTCCCTTGGCAAGATGGCGGATTTTTGGCAATGCGTTCGAAAATGTCGTCGTTGACAAAGGAGTTCAGGACTGGTGTGGTCTTGTTGGAAATACCGGTGTCGGGGTGCACCTGTTTGAGCGGCGTCGCGTGCGACGGTGAGAGGAGCGAGGGCGCGTGGGCGCGTGAGCGGGCAACGGTCACCGAAGTAGGCGGGACAAACCTGGAGACGACTGACCCCTTCGCGTTCGAAAATGTCGTTGACAAAGGAGTTCAGGACCGGCGTGGTCTTGTTGGAAATACCGGTGTCGGGGTGCACCTGTTTCAGTGGCGTCGCGTGCGACGGTGAGAGGAGCGAGGGCACGTGGGCGCGTGAGCGGGCAACAGTCACGACGGTGAGAGGAGCGAGGGCGCGTGAGCGGGCAACGGTCACCGAAGTAGGCGAGACGAACCTGGAGACGACCGACCCCTTCGCATTCGAAAATGTCGTTGACAAAGGAGTTCAGGACCGGCGTGGTCTTGTTGGAAATACCAGTGGCGTCGCGTGCGACGGTGAGAGGAGCGAGGGCGCGTGAGCGCGCAACAGTCACCGAGAGGTAGGCGGGACAAACCTGGAGACAACCGACCCCTTCGCGTTCGAAAATGTCGTTGACAAAGGAGTTTGTGTTGCGTGCGACGGTGAGAGGAGCGAGGGCGCGTGAGCGGGCAACGGTCACCGAAGTAGGCGGGATGAACCTGGGGGCGATCCCTTCGACTGCGGCGCCGCTGCGCGCGGGTAATGGTGAGGAGGGGGCGGATGTCATTGACAAAGGAGTTCAGGATGGCCTTGGTCTTGTTGGAAATACCGGTGTCAGGGCACGGTGAGGAGGGGCGGATGTCATTGACAAAGGAGTTCAGGATGGCTGTGGTCGTGTTGGAAATACCGGTGTTGGGGCGCACCTGTCTACGGTACCTTGTGGATGTATGAGGACGATCCCGGCGTCGTGTGCGGGTAACGCGATGGCCGACAGCCGACTCGAGGGTGAGAGGAGCAAGGGCGCGTGAGCGGGCAACGGTCACCGAGGTAGGCGGGACGAACCTGGGCATGAACCCTTCGACTGCGGCGCTGCACGTGGGCAATGGTGAGGAGGGGTGGCTGAGACCTGGGTGGGTGGCGTCGACGGGCAGGAAGCGGCAGAGGTTGCACCGCAGAGGGTCGCATCGGTCTGCGGTGCAGCGTGAGGGGCGACACTGGCTGAGAGGACGTACCAGGGGACGGTCCCGGCGTCGCACGCCGGGGTAGACGGGTCGAACCTTTCGACCGCGGCGTCGCATGGTCCTGGTGTCGTGTGTGGGGGCGACCTCAACTGCGGCGCTGCGCGCGGGCAACGCGATGGTCTTGAGGTCCAGGCAAGGGCAAGAGGAGCGGGGGTGGCTGGGCAGGTGGCGTTGAAAACGGCGGCGGCGGCGTGGGCGATTTGAAGCCATGTCAGCGTATTGTATATACGTCAGACGACGTGACCTACCCCTTTACCCCCCGCCCCTATTGGGGCGCCTTTAATAGACAGCAGGACGCGAGGGCGTCCCCTCTGTTGTAACCCACGATGTCTGTCCTCAACCCTATCTCCTTTGCCGGCGTGTTAGACATTATCGAGCCCTCCAACCCCACGGGCCAGTTCGATGCGGAAGACGTGAGCGACGACCTTGAAGGGGAGGTTGAGACCATCCCGGCACTTGAAGTGGTCGACGCCGCGCCCGATGTGACAATGACGGACCTGCTCGCCACGGTGAAAGACGTGTCAAGGGGGGTATCGGATAGGACGCACGACGAGTACCTGCGGTAGGCATCGTCCCCCTCGTGGCCCGGTACCGTTAACCCACGTCGCTTCAAGGCTCATAGCCCAGTGCGCCGAGTTCCTCACACGGAGGAAGATCGTCGAACCCAGAGAGTTCTTCAGCGACGAACCCCACCAATACGCGCCGCAGTTCATTGTCGTGTGGATCATGAACGAGTCAGTCCACATTTCTATCAAATAAAACTGAGTGCTCACCAAACAAATGCAGGTGCGACGAGCTGAACCTCGACGGTAAGACGAGGCTGTCCACTCAAGTGCGCGCAACATACGGCACCGCGCAGAAAATGTGCGCGTCGATGACCTACGCGTTCGGCCGCATTCACGGCCTCGGGTCGATGCACTGGCAACGCGACCGCGACGGGCGCATGGTGGGGAACCCGTCCGTATCCGAGGTTGTCTCCCGGTACATGCTCAGCTTGCACCGACGCAAGGTCAAAGCCGGGGAGACCGCGACGAGCGCGAGGGCGATCAGCGCGGCAACGTTGCACAACCTGTATCACTTCAACTCGAGAGTGCCAGTTAGGGACCTGAGACACCCACCGGCGAAGAAGAGCAAGGCCGACTGCAATGAGTGGGCGGGTCAGAACGCACGGCGGTTACTCCAGCTCGCGTTCACGCTCGCGTTCAGCTGTCTTCTCCGCGTGGACGAAGTACTGAAAATACAATGCCATGACTTCATTCAACTGGGAGGGGACAAGCTCCAGCTGACATTACCGTTCCGAAAGACGAGCCAGTTCGGGCACATCAAGCCGTTTGTGTTGCACAGGCTGCCCGACCCGATGGCCCACCTCTGCCCTGTACGGGCCTACGCCGAGTGGATAAAAGCCTCGCGGCTCCAGTGCGGTTATCTCTTCCGTAAACTGGGGTCCGGGGATCGAATCTCGGAGAGCAACCAACCGATGGTGCGTGCGCCTTGCCCCGAAAAAGCGGCCGCCCCTCACGGGCCACTAACGCGCCGGGTAGACAGCTGAATTCTTCCTCGAAATGTTCCGCAACAATTTGATCGATATCGGCGTTGACCCCGCTGCCTACGGCACCCACTCGTTCCAACGTGGTGGATGCCAGTGGTTAGCCAGCGACCTCCGGTGGCCGCTCCGGTGGATTTGCGAGTGGGGTGGTTGGAGCACGGAGTTCACGCACCTGACGATTGTCAAGTACCTGATCTCCTGGAACAATGACCCGTCGCAGTCCCGGGAGGACTTCTTCAACCTCAACCGGGCCCCTGCGGTGAAGTGCTTCGCGTGCGGGCGGTCGTGCTGCTGCTCCTGAACGGTCCTGAACGGTCGAGGTGGTGGGAACTGGGGAAATGAACTGTGTTAGTGATGTTAGTGATCGCAAATGTAAAAAAAAAAAACATGTACGTTACGGGTGGTGTGAACGACAGTTGTTTGAAGGTGTGCGGTGTAGACGGCGCCCGACGGTCGAGCGTTGGTAAGAGGACCTGGGTCAGTCAAAGCGAGACCAGGGAGCGAGGGCGTCTGACCTGCGGCCGTGCGGGAATGGGCAACGTGGGGTTCTTCACATGTGACGTCGTCGAGGACGCACCGGCCCCGGGTGCACGCGCCCTCGTGGGACGACGAGCCGTCGAGGATGTCGCAGTACGACCCAAGCCAGTGTGTGTTCCCGTGCGTGCATGAGTGACCAGGAAGGCAAAGGGCGGTGAGGTACGTACCGGCGCATGCAGCGGCGATTCGGGCTGAGACCGAGGTTGGCCGAAGGCGACTCAGCGGTCGGTCGGAGTGGCCTGGAAGCTGCAGGGGAGGGAAGTGCGATGAAGGGGACGCGAATGGGAAGGGACCGGTGGGGAAGAGGAAGAATGGGAGTCGGTTAGCGTCGACACCACAGGACAAAACGACGTACGTACGCAACATCAATGCCAAGGTCGCCGAGTGAGCATCAGAATCGCTGAAGAGGTCGCCATGGGGAGTGACTATGTCGATGGGGAGAGGCGTGAGGAGTGAGGCGTGAATGTCGATGATGGGGGGAGGAGGAGAGAGCGATGATCGATGAGCATCGGTGGTGCGACGAAGGGGACGCGAGCACGTGGCGTTGATAACGATCAACACACGTCCAAAAACACGCGTCCAAACACGCATCGACCCCGAGGAGCGCCGACTAAGGAAGGGATCACGGTGTGGGAATGTGTTGGAACGCGAATTTCCCCCCTCCCCTCGCTTTCGTGGAGGATTTCGCGGGGAGGAGGCTGGAAAGGTGCTGGCAGTGAAGCGGGGACCTGGGCAAGGAACGTTCACAAGTCCCAATCCCAATCCCAATCCCATCCGCAGACCAAGACGCGTGACGCGAGCCCGATCCATCGTGCCCTCGCTGAGCGCTGATTGATGATCCCCCGTTGTACGTGTTCGGCTCGGTGTGAGAGTTACGAAAGCGGCAGACAAGTTTGGCGCTCACCTCGTCTCCCTCCGTCCCCATCTCCTCGTCCCCATCTCCCATCTTCCTACCCTGCCGCAGCAGCAGCAGCAGCAGCAACAAACCGAACAAAAGGCATGCAGCGCGCACTCGTCCACCTGCTGGAAATCCCTCGGTGAGTTTGTTTTCTGGTCTCGCTCTCTCTTCCTTCCCCTCCTCCTGCCATGCCATTTGGGTCGGGAACATGCGCCAATGCGCCCCATTTTCCCCAAATTTTCGCCCCCTCTCCGGATGGCGACAGAGATGAGGCCGCGCGTGCACGCCGTGGTTCGTGGTGGGGCAGCAGGGGGTGGGCAGCGTGTCTGTGCCCGTCAGTGTGTGGCGCATGGTACGACGATGGCGGCGGCGGCAATGTGGTCGTCGGCGTGCTGTGCGAGAGACGACGCAGACGCACAGTCGGGCAGCAGGCGGGAGACGACGCAGACGCACAGTTGGGCAGGCGGGGGCGAGACCACGCAGACGCACAGTCGGGCAGCAGGCGGGGGCGGGCACGATCGACAGATCTGCCAGCCTCGGACTGCGATCTCTGTCCGCTCGATCGGGGCTTCGATCGCCCGGTTCGCGCGGCGCCCCCTCCGCTGCCATTGTTTGGCTCCCTGACAGGCGACCCCCTGTCACACCCACGGTCCGTGACGAGAGTGGGAAAGTGGGCGTCCACACCCTCACGTCGCATCCCATCTTCAATGCGTGACGACACATTTCCGAACTGCGCATGCTCCACCCAATGTAGACTAGCATATCTCGCCAACGGAAAGCTACCTTCGACCTGGTCATTGTTCGAGCCGCCGTCCAACTGGAGTAGAATACCCAAGCAGGCCTGCGCGAGAGTCGTGTGTGCAGGTTCGGGGATGATATAAAAGTACGAGGCCTCTCCTCTCGAGGCGGAAAGCCGATCGGAAGTCAAGAATTCCTTGACCGAAAAATGCGAAAACTGAATGACCCGGGAATTCCCATCGTCAACTTCGGTGATCAAGCTAGAGCACATAGATAGCACAGCTCGTTGCCGATCCTCCCATCGCCAGTCCTCCTTCCACTTCGGTGTCGCTCCTTCTGCCTCATCAAAGTCAAGTGCAAGTATTTCGGCGAGCTCCTCGACACGCAGGGGGCGAGTAGCCGCAGTGAGACATTGTAAGAGACGACGAGCGTGGTCTCGGTTGGTCGTCCCGATCTCCTTCAACACTCGCTCATATGTCTCGTCCAGAGATTTCGGCAATTCGTTGAGCGTCCGACGGATGCTTTGCGGAAGGCAATGTTGCAACACTTCCAACTGACAGAAAACCCAACGGAACCTGTCAAATAGTCGGCAAGCGTCATCACCATCCTTGAAAACGCTTACATTCCATCAGCTCTATCCGTGAGCGTCCCAATAACCAGTTCTTTATCCTTGTCCCTCCATCTCCTCATCGCTGTATCTGAGTCCGCATACACGACAGATCTGATATAGTCTTCAATATCCCTCTTTTGTCCACTTTGTTCATGAATCGAGACCGGGTGAAATGCTAGGGGCTCAAGCGCGGATCGGATGTCGATCTCCGGACGGCTGGTGATACATATATGTAGATTTGGAAGCTGGAGGCGGACGAGGTCCTTCAAGAGGTCAAGGACCTGTTTGCGGGCGGATGGAATTCCAGATGTATTGGGGCATTCGTCTAGCGCGTCCAGAATGATGTAGATTGGACCTTGGCCAGGTAGCGCGAGCAACTCTTTGAGACACGCAATCAGCGTACTGGTGCTGGGCTTACGTGCGCCATCGTCGTGTGTCATATAAATGCGGGAGAGTATGTCGCAACAACTGTCGGAACGAGTAGAGAGCTGAGTTAGAAGCGAGGGAAGTAAGTTGCGGAGATGTTGTTTATCGGTGTCCCTGAAATCAAAATAGAAATATGCCATGGATACTAGTCCAGCCTCCCGCAACGTCATTATGTCTTGGATGATTGCGGAGCTAGTCGGCGATATAAGTTCCTGAGGGGTGAACTCGACAAATGATAACGAACCAAAGGATGCTCTTCCCTGAGCCCGCTACAATGATTCGAGACGATTAAAGTCTGTGAGGATGTGAAGGGACAGAAGGGCGCACGTTTCCCGTGGATCCACAACAAGGATGTGGTGGCCTTGGTCTTCCATTCCATGAATATACTTCCTTGGAAGAACCACGTCGCCGTTCCTTCATGTTGAGTGGTGCACGCGATATTTTGATTAGTAGATGGGTCCGGAGGAGACAGCCACGCTCGGTGGTCCTTCCGCGCTCGGCTCCCTGCAGTGGCGTTTCGGTCTCAACAAGCAAGAGCAATGGAGCTATAGAATCACGAACGCTTTTCGTCGTCCATATTGTTTGCTGTCTGTTGCACAAGAGCCTTTGTTTCCTTGCCGTCTAGACGTGTATAGATTTACGATATCGTTGTGGGTGGATAACATGCAGAACGTACCCTCAATAGCCAAGTCGACCAGGACCTTGACCTTGTCATCGACGCCCTTTACTTGGTCGCCGACGGTTTGAACACCATTCTTGACATCGTGTGAGACTTGCAGCACCTGCACAATCGCCATCTGCACCTCCTGCTGCGTCAATCGATCCAGTCTGCCCAGCGCGTCCTCGACATCCCTCCTTCCGATCAATTTCTTCAGATATTTCTCTGAATTTCTATCAGCGACGAGGAAGTGTCATCCTGGATCGACTCACTCGCTCGTCCCTGCTTCATCTCCTTCGTCACAATCCCAAATATCCCAAGCACCTCGACCATGATCTTCACAATCGTGTCCTTCATCGCCTCCGTCGTCGGCACCTCGGTATATGTCTCGAGCCGTCTGAAGAAGCCTTCGATGCGCTCAAAGATATCGACGAGCGCATCTTGGCTTGCAATAACGTCCTTTGCCGCCTGCGCACGCTCGGAATCAGTACAGTCCGAGTAAGGGAGATCCAGGATAATAGATACCAAGAGGAGGACCCCGGCACCTGCGAAAATCACTTTAGCAGGCGAGAACACCTAGAAATATGATGTCAAATGGTAGATAGAAGGATCGATTAAATGGGACTCACCAGTCCGACGCCCTCTCCAAACGCCGCGGAGAACGCATAAAGGACATTGACAGTCGGGTTCAACCATTTTGTCAATTTGTCATCGCCGGTCATCAATTGCTCGAATTGTTGGACCTGAGTGCGTAGAATGGCCAGGATGTCGGTGGAAGAGTTGCAGGTCTGCAACTGGGCCATCAACGGATGTGTGAGAAGGTCTTTCTTCGTCTTCTTTTCATACTCTTTCATGGAAGCATAGAAGATGGCCTGGAGATTGGAAGAAGAGAAAGTCGTAGGAGGTGTCTGAGACATGGCGGCAACAGCGAGGAGAGGCGTCTGAGGGTACGACACTGGCAGAGGAGAGATGGCAAGAGGGCGCCAGAATGATTTGGCAGTTGACGCCCGCACAGCCACAATGACCTCGTGGATATCTTCGGCCCAGAATCATAGTTATTGTTTTCAAAACATAGGCGCGGCAGTCCGACTTCCCCTCGTCGACTTGGATCCGAGTGCGGTGAGGAGTTTCGGGTCGAGGTAGACAAATAGAGTGTCCGAGATATCGACGTTGGGGTACCTCTGTATGAAAGGTCGTGGGTAAGTTACGAGGATTGGTCGGACTCACACTCGCAGTCTCGGTTCGAGTTCTCGGTCAATCGCTACCCCTCAGTTTCATAAGAAAAAAAACTGGTTGGGTTGAATCTCTCATAGTATGTTTTCTTCTCTCTGGTCACGGGAATTAAACAGACGATGGGTAGGTAGGGATAGGATAGTAGTTTGCGTAACTGTTGACGTAAGGTAGGTCGAATTCTTCGGAGACGCGAATACGTCAGCTGGACCTCACCAGCGAATGGGTTTATCCACGGTCCTAACTAACAGATGACGCCGTGACTGAGTAAACAAACAACGAACGTATTTCAAAGCGCATCTATGAGCGTCGTTGAATGTCGTTCTCGCTCCCCGGCTAAGCCACGGGGCCACCTCCTCCCAGTACAAGATCACGCCGGTTGACCTTCTATCACGAGTTTCACGGTCGATGTCGTTCACGGCATTATCAAGAAACCTGAGACAGTCGTAGGTTAGACGCACGTAGACGTAGTATCATACACTCCCTCCAATAAATGGAACCATGCACACCCGAGGAGGCTTTACCGCAGTACCGCCTCTTAATGCAGGAATGGCGGCCTCGCGTCTCCTGCCAGCCGACCCACGTCCCCCAGCACGCACTCAGCAAATCCTCACCAACGCTCCATACTCGCCACCCCGGCGCGAACCCGCAGAACGTCTTCAGCCCGCAGCTCGGCCACGACCACGGAAACGGCGTGCAGCGCCGTCGCGAGAGCCGTCGGCGTCGTGAGCTAGAGGGCGTACTACCACCGGGTGTTATACACAGTCCACAGCGAACGACGCGTCTGACACATCAGTGCCGCGCACGCCGACCTGGCGCAGCGTGGGGAGAGCCCATCGAGAGCTGCCACAGTAACGGTGGTGGGGGCGAATGTGGAGAGGATGTTCTTGCACAGAAGCAGTACAGCGCGGGGATGACCGTTGCGGTGCATTTGCGCACAAAGGGGCTCAGTGCGAGTGCGATAAGTCCAGGTCCTGACCTACCTATTCCCGACAAAAATAAGAAATCAGTAGCACCCTTGGTACCCGGAGCACGCACCGAGCTTGAGGACGTGAGCCTGGCTGAGCTTCCCATAGCCGAATAGGCCATGGCGTCCCTCTGGGAAGTGTCGCTGCTCCCCATAGATCGAGACCGAAAAGTCAAGTGGTGCAAGAGGGGCACCACGCTCGTCGAAGTGAGTCACGGAGGAAGGGCTTTTATGGGAAGGAGCATTCAAATAACAGCACGAGGGTGCGAACAAGGATAGTGGAACGAACCTTGTTTCCACAAGACGCTCCCTGTATTGCTCCCAGAAGTGGTTTTGTCCATAAGGTGAACGTCCTCGAACACGATGGGATTACGCCGTCTTCGCTCTTCCTTGGCCTTCGGCATCCCACTTCCTTGTGCATTTTCTCCCCTGGTTCCTGTCTCTGTATTCCATGAGGACCTGCATTTGGTGGGAGGTTTCAGCTCGATGCAGACGAAAAGAGCGCCTCAATTCGAACTTGGTCCAAGACCGTGGAAGTGCCCCATGTCGGAGCGGTCTGTGAGCTTGAGAGCCGTGAGACGGACGTAAAGAAAGAAAGATCTCAACGGGGTCAGAAACTAGGGGTCGCAAGCTACGGGTGATCGTTTAAAGGACGGGGTCCGCACTCGAAATCGGACCTCCGTCCGGGATTGTTGGCCAACTAGGATGTCTCTTTTCTTCGGATGGTGGCTCTTGCAGAGATCTTGGGGTGAATATGTAAGGAACATACGCGACGCGAGGTAAGCAGAGTGACGATCTGCTCGTTGGGAGAATGAGGGTAGTCATCAATGAGCGAAAAAGGGTTTTGTTAGCGGACTGACAGCAGTGGTTGGGTGACATCATGCATACGGAGAGCCAGAAGGGACCCACATACACAATGACTCGACATACATTTCAACCTATAGTACTCTGTCTAGTTGTCTGCCATGCTCTGTCAACATCTGTACGATTGTCTCTCCTGATGCGACCTGCAATGGGGTCCTTCCTTCCTTGTCCTTGGCATCTGCACTCGCGCCACGGTCGAGCAGCAAGCGCACGGTCTCTGTATTGCCTTCTGATGACGCCAGGTGCAATGGGGTCATTCCGTTCTTCTTCTTGGCCTCTGCGTTCGCGCCACTGTCAAGCAGCAGACGTACAACCTCGAGCCTCCCATCGAGATGACTGCTAGATGTAATGGCGTCGAGTAGTCTTATCTTGTGCGCTGATTTCCGCCCCATGTTGGAGCAATAGCCTCACGATCTCCACGTGACCGTTGTTCGATGCCCGGTGCAATGGAGTATGGCCTTTATTATCCGCAGCGTCGATGCGTGCGCGGTGCCCCAGTAACATCCGAACAACCTCAAGGTGCCCAGACGCTGCAGCTATATGAATGGGAGTCCGGTGATCGTCTCGCTGCGAATTCGGATCTGCGCCGTGATCGAGTAACCACCGCGTGACATCGATAGATCCTTCCCACGATGCGGCATATAGCGGAGTCCGATTATCGAAGTCGTCAGTAACATCCACGGCCGCGCCATGCTGGTGTAATAGCTCTGCTACCTTGAAGTGTCTCTTGTACAATGCCGCCACCAGTGGACTGTGATTTTGACCGCCCCTCGCATTTACTTGCTCAGGATGCTCGACGATGATTTGCGCCGCCAGGTCACGAAATCCGCACAACGAAGCATAATACAGTGGAGATCCACGATGTTTGGGGCGATCTCCGAACTGACGCCAGCGATCGTCGATGTCGTGCAACCGGACCCACGCGGCAAAATGTGGTTTGGCAGAGTCAAAAAGACGCCGCATCCCATCTTCAATGCGTGACGACACCTTTCCGAACTGCGCATGCTCCACCCAATGCCGGCTGGCATATCTCGCCAACGGAAATCCATCGACGACAGGGTTATCGTCCGCGTTGCCGTCCAACAGGAGGAGAGTTGCCAGACAAGCCTGGGCGAGAGTCGTGTGTGCGGGCTCGGCAATGATATGAAAGTATGAAGCGTCTCCTTTGGAAGTAGCAAGTCGATCAGAAGTCAAGAATTCCTTGACCGAAAAATGCGAAAACTGAACGACCCGGGAACCGCCATCGTCGACTTGCGTGATCAAGCTAGAGCACGTAGAGAGCACAGCTCGTTGCCGATCCTCCCACCGCCAGTCCTCCTTCAACTTCGGTATCGCTCCTTCGGCCTCATCAAAGTCAAGTGCAAGTATTTCTGCTAGCTCCTCGACACGTAGCGGCCGAGCAGCCGCAGTGAGACATTGTAAGAGCCGATGAGCGTGGTCTCGGTTGGCCATCCCAATCTCTTTCAACACCCGCTCATATGTCTCGTCCAAAGATTTCGGCAATTCGTTGAGCGTTCGCCGGATGCTTTGTGGAAAGCAATGTTGCAACACCTCCAACTGACAGAAAACCCAACGGAACCTGTCAATAGTTAGCAAGCGTCATTAGCACATTCATAGTCGCACTTACATTCCATCAGCTCTTTCCGTGAGCGTCTCAATGACCAGCTCTTTATCCTTATCCCTCCATCTCCTCATCGCCGAATCCGAGTCCGCGTAAACGACTGATCTGATATAGTCTTCAATATCATTCTTTTGTCCACTTTGTTCATGAATCGAGACCGGGTGGAATGCTAGGGGTTCAAGCGCGGATCGGATGTCGATCTCCGGACGGCTGGTGATACATATATGTAGATTTGGAAGCTGGAGGCCGATAAGGTCCTTTATGAGATCAAGGACTTGTCTGCGGGCGGGTGGAATTCCAGAGGTATTGGGACATTCATCTAGCGCGTCCAAGATGATGTAGATCGGGCCTTGGCCAGGTAGCGCGAGCATATCTTCAAGACATCTAATCAACGTGTCGGTGTTAGGTTTATGTGCGCCATTATCGTGCGCCTTGTATACATGGGAGAGTATGTCGCAGCAATCGTCGGAACGAGCGGAGAGCTGCGTAAGAAGCGAAGGAAGCAAGTTGTGGAGGTTTTGTTTATCGGTATCCCTGAAATCGAAATAGAAGTACGCCATGGAGGCTAGTCCGGCTTCCCGCAACGCCGTTATGTCTTGGACGATTGTGGAGCTATTTGGCGCTGTAAGTTCCTAAGGGGTGAATTCGACAAATGACAACGAACCAAAGGATGCTCTTCCCTGAGCCCGCTACAATGATCAGAGGCGAAGGCGATCAAGATCTGAGAGGATATGAAGGGACGGAAACGCGCACGTTTCCCGTGGACCCACAATAAGGATGTGGTGGCCTTAGACTTCCATTCCGTGAATATACTTCCTCGGAAGAACCATGTCGCCGTCCCTTCATGCTGAGTGGTGCACGCGATGTTCTGATTAGTGGATGGGTCTGGAGGAGACAGCCACGCTCGGTGGTCCTTCCGTATCCGGCTCCCTGCAACATTTTCGGTCTCAGCAAGCAAGAGCAGCGGGGCTAAAGAACCACGAACGCCTTTCCGCGTCGATATCGTTTGCCGTCTGTTGCAATAGAGCATTCGTTTCCATTGTCGTCACTTTGATTACCTGGCCATCTAGTCGTGTATGCGTTTATTAGGTTATTTGTGAGTGGTGAACTTGTTGAACGTACCCTTAATAGCCAGGTCGACCTTGTCGCCGACAGCCTCTACTCCGTCCTTGACATGATGTGAGATTTTTCAGGACTTGCACAATCGCCATCTGCACCTCTTGCTGCGTCAATCTATCCAGTCGGACCAACGCGTCCTCGACAGTCCCTCCTTCCGATTAACTTCTTCAGATATCTCTCTGAGTCTCTATCAGCGACGGGAAGCGCGTCATCCCAGATCGACTCACTCGTTTGCCCCTGCTTCATCTCCTTCGTCATAATCCCAAATATCCCAAGCACCTCGACCATTATCTTCACGATGATGTCCTTCATCGCCTCTGTCGTCGGCACCTCGCTATACTCCTCGAGCCGTCTGAAGAAGCTCTCGATGCGCTCGAAGATATCGACGAGCGCTCCTTGGCTCGCAGCAACGTCCTTCGCCGCCTGTGTACGTTCGGTGTCAGAGCAGTCGGAGTAAGGGTGATCCAGGACAATAACTACCAAGAGGAGGACCCCAGCACCAGCGAAAATGACTTTCGCGGGTGAGAACACCTTGAAATATGATATCAGAGGGTAGATCGTAGAAGGTCATCGCAATAGGACTCACCAGTCCGACGCCCTCGCCCAGCGCGCCGGAGAAAGCATAAAGAACGTTGACAGTCGGAATCAACCATTTTGTTAGTTTGTTGTCGCCGGACGTAGATTGCTCGAACTGTTGGACTTGAGTGCGAAGGACGGCCAGGATGTCGGTGGGAGAGTCGCAGGTCTGTAACTGGGCCATCAACGGATGCAGGAGAAGGTCTTTCTTCGTCTTCTTTTCATACTCTTTCATGGAAGCAGAAAATATGGTCTGGAAATTGGAAGAAGAGGGGGCGGTGGAAGGTGTCTGAGACATTGCAACAACAGCGAGGAGAGACGTCTGAGGCCCGGGGTATGATACTAGCACTGCGGGTAAGAAGCGGCCGAGTGGGAACACCAGATCAATAGTTCGCCACGAGGTGTGCCAGGAGACGCCCGCACTGCCTCGGCGTAGACAATCCGATATGATTTTTTTGTCACAAAACCACCAATGCGCGAATCATCTCAGTCACTGTTACCTGACTTAGAGGAAGGCCCGCGCGGTCAAGGGTCTAGGATCGTCTTAGATCTCGACGTCGGCGTCCCCTTGCAGGAGCTAGCTAGGTGGCGATAAATAGATATATTACCCGTGAATGTGGTGAAGCCTGTCGAATTGTAAGGAGTATAGTAATAGATGGTCGACGAAGGTAGGGATGTAGTAGGTGATTGATAGGTAGCCGGTAACCGTCAGAGAAAGACCATGAGTAAATTCGAATGCTTGGACATGTCCGTAAGGTATTAACGTTATATTAACTAAGTTGATGGATGCGAATGGGAAGAGGTATCAAGGATACATAGTATGAATGGTGGAGAAATGAAGAACGAAGAGGAGATGAAGGTAAAATGGGTAGATAGTACAAGTTGAAAGTAATACAACAGGCAGAATCAGACACACAAACCCGCAGAGATCCAGTCTGGAAAGACCCACGCGTACACGTACGCGCATACAACTGACAAGGGTTACTGTAAAGGGGAGGTCAAGAAAAATTTGGGGTGGGCGGGGGAGGGCGCGAAGCAAATAAAGGAAAATCGCAAGCGACAGTACACAGCATTTGTTCATCCTCCCTCTCTCAGTGGATAGAGCGAAGCCTTGGACGTGTCACCACGTGCGCGCCTCGTCATCGTCATCATCCTGAGTGTCTTCTTATCCCGCGAAGCGACCATCGGTGCAGCAGTATCCGGCACGTACTCACGGGGCACCCGCAACGTCAGCCGCAGCATCGATGAACGACGATGCCGTTGTCGCGGCAGACGGCGGAATGACGCGCGGCCCGGCTACGACCGCCTGTAAGCAACGCAAGCTGTTCGATTGTGGCGATTGCGACTGCGGCGAGATCGCGCATGACGAGCCGACGCTCGACATCGACTGCGGGAGTTCTCTCAGGTGCGCATTATTCGCCAGTTGCGGTTCTCGCTAGCGCGTGAGGATGATGGACAGTTTCCGCCGGATGACGTTCCCCTCCGGTATTACGCCGGTCACTTTGGCTTGCGGGTGTGAGTGAGGAGGCGGTGTAGCGGCGGCGAGTAAGGCAGATGAGTTGGAGTGTGTCGGATGAGAGAGGCACGTGAGCGTTGTTGAATGGCGAGAGGACCTTATACACTATCGATGTGGCGGCGACGTCGGAGAAAGCTGAGGTGAGTTCGCGCGCTCCCATTCTCGCTGGTCACGATTACGGTCGAGGCTGCCTCGAGACGAACTCGCGCTCGTAGGATGGTGGTTCGGCAGGCGTGTGAAGAACTCGGCGGGACTGTTGCAGCGCTCCGCGAAATGCGCATGCATGAGCAGGTTCGAACGAGGTCGCAAGTCAGCGCTGCACAGCCTGCGCACTTGGAGTAGGCGATGAGGCTGCAGTGCGAACAAAATACCGCGCCCCTTCTTCGCCAGCTCCATGCATACGTTTGCTAAAGGTCGTTTGACGAGGGTATTTCAAAGAGGTCTGCTTCGCTTTGCGGAACTTCAGGGAGGACTGGTGATGCACTGCCTGTAAAAGAATGGTGACTTGGCGAGCTGGACAGCATCGCCATGTCACCGTCAAACGGCTGGACTGCATACACGTGAATCGGGGAGTCGAGTTCGAGATTTGCCATCAAGTATCGTGCAGAGCTGTTCTTTTGCAGGTCGGCGCTTACCCTCCGAAGGAAAGGTATCCTATCCTGTGGCTGCAAGTCCTTTGAAAAATCCGCGAATTTAGCCTTTCCGCTCCTACAGATATTGTCACAACCTCATGCTTAAATAGTTTCCGCGCTCGGTCGCGATGGGTCCTTGCGGAAGCACTCCTTGAGACAAGCGGGCTAAAAGAGTGTTCAGGAATCGGCGGAGACTCGTCTTCAACTATCCGGAACATCACTGTGCGTTTCCTTTGGGTTAACGACTGCGGAAAAACTGAACAACATCAGTCCAGTCACCTGTCATGGCATTCCCGATATCCCCATAAGGCGGGCGTCCCGTCAGCAGCTCGATAACCGTGCACCCGAGCGACCAGATGTCCGACTTGGACGACGCGCTTTTAAGCTCAATGACTTCAGGTGCCATCCAGTTCGGCGTGCCCGCGACGTCCTTGATCTCGCGCTCCATCGCGCGCAGGTTGAGCGAGACCCCAAAGTCGGATAGCTTTACGTTCCCAGTCTTGGTCGTGAGGATGTTCGCCGCCTTGAAGTCGCAATGCACGACGTCGCTGCGATGCAGGTAGTCCAACCAATCTGCCCGGTGTTCAAGTCTAGCGCGCGATACAGCGCCAAACTATCCGCGTCCGATACAATTGCTAAGTTGCTGATATATATAAAAAGGCCAGTCCACCGGTTAAATACCAACCTCCCGTCAAAGGCGGTTCACTTACAAGGTGCGTTGGTGTCTTCCTTCCTCCCTCACTACCAGCGTCGGCCGGGACACGCTTCCTTCCGTCGCATCCCGTGCCATCAGATTGCTTGCGTTTGCCTGTTCTTCAGACGCGACGCCGAGGTTGACCATGCTATCAAACCGTGGCCGCCTGCGCGAACTCGCGCCATCCACCTCGCTCTGGAACCGCCCTTGCGGGGGGCAACGACGCCGGGGAAATGACGTTACCAGACTAGTTAGGCTCGCACCACGCTTGTTAGACGTGGCCCGCTCAACCGGATCGAACGAGGGAGACTGCGACAGCGATGGCGTATTCAACGGACTCGACTTGGGAGCGCCAGACACGACGCGCGGGAACGGGATAGGCACGAGTGAGTCACCGTCTCCCCCAATGCCGCCGTCATCGGGACTGCTCCGCCTCGGCACATAGGTCGCGCCCCTCTGCCCGCAGCGCACGCTGTCCCTGCGCAATGCGACTCGGCCAGGGCTAGGGCCAATATCGAGAGAAGGAGCATCCGGGCTCGAATCGCGACGTGACAAGGCGTTGGCGTCTTTCAGGGCAAGTACGGGCGCGTCAACGCTATGTCGCATGCGGTGCATCGGCCTACGGGCGGCGGCAGCAACAGAAAGCGGAGGCGCTATTGCTGTTGATGGGAATGATGATGCTTGTAGCAGCGACTCGACGCTACCTCCCGGCGGAGAAGCGGACGCGAAGATGGCAGCGGCGCTCGAATTGACACTCGCACTAACACTGAGATCGGCGGCCCCGAACTCGCCTGGAAAAGATGGGTATCCGCCGAGACGGTCCGAGAGAGCCAAGGAAGAGGGGGAAGGTTTCCGAATCGCGATCGGGCGAGAAGGTCGCTTGTAGTGCGTCGACAAAGTTTCCATTGGCGTCACTTTGACTACCTTGCCATCTAGTCGTATATGCATTTAACGATGGATTTGTGAGTAGCTAACGTGTTGAACGCACCCTCAATAGCCACGTTGACCTTGTCGCCAACAGCTTCGACTCCGTCCTTGATATGATGTGCGATTATCAGCATCTGCACAATCGCCATCTGCACCTCCTGTTGCGTCAATTATCCAGTCTGCCTAGCGCGTCTTCGATATCCCTTCTTCCAATTGATATCTCTCCAAATATCTGTCAGCGAAGAGCGACGTATCATCAGCGATCAACTTACTTGCTCGTCCTTGCTTCATCTCCTTCGTCACAATCCCAAATATTCCAAGCACCCCGACCATTATTTCACGACGATGTCCCTCATCGCCTCCGTCGTCGGCACCTCGCCACACTCCTCGAGCCATCTGAAGAAGCTTTCGATGCGCTCGAAGACATCGACGAGCACATCTTGGCTCGCAGGAACGTCCTTTGCCACCTGTGTACGTTTGGCATCAGAACAGTCCACGTAAGGGTGATCCAGAGTAATAGCTACCAAGAGGAGGACACCGGCCCTAGCGAAAATGGCTTTCGCAGGAGAGAACGCTTATAAATATGATATCAGAGTTTGGATCGTAGAAGGGTGGTCGGAATCGGACTCACCAGTCCGATGCCCTCGTTACGGGCTGCGGAGAATGCATAAAGGACGTTGACGATCGATATCAACCATTTCCGTCACCGGACGTAGTAGATTGCTCGAACTGTTGGACTTGAGAATAGATGGTGTCGAAGAAAGAGTTGCAGGTCTGCAACCGGAGCCATCAACGGATGCGCGAGAACATTTTTCTTCGTCGTCTTTTTATAAATTTCCAGGAAGTACAGAAGATGGCCTGTGAATTGGAGGAAGAGGAAGCCATGGGAGGGGTCTGATACATGGCAGCAGCGGCGAGGAGAGGCGTCTGAGACTGGCAGAAGAGAGATGGCACCGGGGCGCCTGAATGATTGGGCGTCAACTTATGACCTCGTGGATATCTTCGGCCCAGAATTATAATTATTGTTTTCAAAACTTAGGCGCGGGAGTCTCTTCATCCTAGTTCCCGTCGCCGACTTGGAGGGAAATCCGAGTGTGGTTAGGAGTGGTAGACAAGCAATTCACACTCGCAATCTCGGTTCGAGTTCTCGGTCAATCGGTATCCCGGGTAGTTTCTCAAAATGTTTTCTTCTTTCTGGTCACGGGAATTAAACCGACGGTGTGTAGGTAGGGATAGGATAGTAGTTTGCGTAACTGTTGACCGAAAGTTCATGCACGTTCAGGCTGTAAGGAAAGTCGTATTCTTTGGACAAGTAAATGGGGGCGGGGAAGCACGAGAGACGCGAATACGACGGCTCAGGCTGGACCTCACTGCCTCACTGGCGAATGGATTTACCCGCGTGTCATAACCGATGAACTGAGTGAACAAACAACGAACGTATTCCACAGCGCATCTAGTGACTCGTAGTATGAGTGTAGTTCTCGCTCGCCCAAGTCACGGGGCTCCTCCCAGTACAAGATCGCATTGATTGACCTTCTATCACGAGTTTCACGGTCGATGTCGTTCACGGCATTGTCAAGAAACCTAAGACAGTCGTTGGTTAGGCGCACGTAGACGTATCATATACACCCCCTCCAATAAATGGAACCATGCACGCCCGATGGGGCTTTACCGCAGTACCGCCTCTTAATGCAGGAATGACGGCCTCACGTCTCCTGCCAGCCGACCCACGTCCCCCAGCACTCACTCAACAAGTCCTCACCTCCATACTCGCCACCCCGGCGCGAACCGCCCCTGCGAGAACTCCCACAGAACGTCTTCAGCCCGCAGCTCGGCCACGACCACGGAAACGGTGTGCAGCGCCGTCGCGAGAGCCGTCGGCGTTGTGAGCTAGAGGGCGTACTACCACCGGGTATTATACACAGTCCACAGCGAACGACGCGTCTGACACATCAGTGCCGCGCACGCCGACCTGGCGCAGCGTGGGGAGAGCCCATCGAGAGCTGCCACAGTAACGGTGGTGGGGGCGAAGGCGGAGAGGACGTTCTTGCACAGAAGCAGTACAGCGCGGGGATGTCCGTTGCGGCGCATTTGCGCACGAAGGGGCTCCTCAGTGCGAGTGCGATAAGTCCAGTTCCTGATCTACCTATTCCCGACAAAAATAAGAAATCAGTAGCACCCTTGGTACCCGGAGCACGCACCGAGTTTGAGGACGTAAGCCTGGCTGAGCTTCCCATAGTCGAATAGGCCATGGCGTCCCCCTGGGAAGTGTCGCTGCTCCCCAGAGATCGAGACCGAAAAGTTAAGTGGTGCAAGAGGGGCACCACGCTCGTCGAAGTGAGTCACGGAGGAAGGGCTTTTATGTGGAGGAGCATTTAAATAACAGCACGAAAGAGATAGTGGAACGAACCTTGTTTCCACAAGACGCTCCCTGTATTGCTCCCAAAAGTGGTTTTGTCCACGTCCTTGCGCTGTCTTCGCTCTTCCTTGGCCGTCGGCATCCCACTTCCTTGTGCGTTTTCTCCCCTGGTTCCTGTCTGTGTATTCCATGAGGACCTACATTTGGTGGGAGGTTTCGGCTCGATGCAGACCAAAAGAACGCCTCGATTCGAACTTGGTCCAAGACCGTGGAGGTGCCCCATGTCGGAGCGGTCTGTGAGCTTGAGAGCCGTGAGACGGACGTAAAGAAAGAAAGATCTCGACGGGGTCAGAAACTAGGGGTCGCAAGCTACGGATGATCGTTCTGGAGGAACAGGATCCGCACTCGAAATCGGACCTCCGTCCGGGATTGTTGGCCAACTAGGATGTCTCTTTTCTTTGGATGGTGGCTCTTGCAAAGATCTTGGGGTGAATATTTAAGGAACATACGCGACGCGAGGTGAGCAGAGTGACGATCTGCTCGTTGGGAGAATGAGGGTAGTCATCAATGAGCAAAAAAGGGTTTGTTAGTGGACTGCAGTGGTCGGGTGCCATACATCATACGGAGAGCCAGAAGGGACCCACATACACAATGACTCGACATACATTTCAACCTATAGTACTCTGTCTAGTTGTCTGCCATGCTCTGTCAACATCTGTACGATTGTCTCTCCTGATGCGACCTGGAATGGGGTCCTTCCTTCCTTGTCCTTGGCATCTGCACTCGCGCCACGGTCGAGCAGCAAGCGCACAGTCTCTGCCCTGCCTTCTGACGACGCCCGGTGCAATGCGGTCATTCCGTCCTTCGTCTTGGCCTCTGCGTTCGCGCCACGGTCAAGCAGCAGACGTACAACCTCGAGACTCCCACCAGATGATGCTAGATGTAATGGCGTCGAGTAGTCCTCACCTTGTGCGCTGATTTCCGCCCCATGTTGGAGCAATAGCCTCACGATCTCCACGTGACCGTTGTTCGATGCCCAGTGCAATGCAGTATAGCCTCTATTATCCGCAGCGTCGATGCGTGCGCGGTGCCCCAGTAACATCCGAACAACCTCAAGGTGCCCACACTCTGCAGCTGTAAGAATGGGAGTCCAGTGTTCGCGTTGTTGCGAATTCGGATCTGCGCCGTGATCGAGTAACCACCGCGTGACATCGATAAATCCATCCAGTGATGCGGCAAATAGCGGAGTCCGATTATCGTAGTCGTCAGTAACATCCACGGCCGCACCATGCCGGTGTAATAGCTCTGCCACCTTGAAGTGTCTCTTGTGCAATGCCGCCACCAGTGGACTGTGATTTCGACCGCCCCTCACATTTACTTGCTCGGGATACTCGACGATGATTTGCGCCGCCAGGTCATGAAATCCGCACAACGATGCATAATACAGTGGAGATCCACGATCTTTGGGGGAATCTCCGAAGTTTTCCCAGCGATCGTCGATGTCGTGCAACTCGAGCCACGCGGAAAAATGTGGTTTCGTCGAGTCAAAAAGACGCCGCATCCCATCTTCTATGCGCGACGACACATTTCCGAACTGCGCATGCTCCACCCAATGCCGACTAGCATATCTCGCCAACGGAAAACCATCGTCGACAGGGTTATCATCCACGTTGCCGTCCAACTGGAGGAGAGTTCCCAAGCAAGCCTGGGCGAGAGTTGTGTGTGCGGGTTCGGGAATGATATGAAAGTATGAAGCGTCTCCTTTGGAAGCGACAAGCCGATCGGAAGTCAAGAACTCCTTGACCGAAAAATGCGAAAACTGAACGACCTGGGAATCGCCATCGTCGACTTGCGTGATCAAACTCGAGCACGTAGAGAGCACGGCTCGTTGCCGATCCTCCCACCGCCAATCCTCCTTCAACTTCGGTATCGCTCCTTCAGCCTCATCAAAGTCAAGTGCAAGGATTTCTGCTAGCTCCTCGACACGTAGCGGCCGAGCAGCCGCAGTGAGACATTGCAAGAGCCGATGAGCGTGGTCTCGGTTGGCCATCCCGATCTCCTTCAACACCCGCTCATATGTCTCGTCCAACGATTTCGGCAATTCGTTGAGCGTTCGCCGGATGCTTTGTGGAAAGCAATGCTGCAATACTTCTAGCTGACAGAAAACCCAACGGAACCTGTCAATAGTCAGCAAGCATCATTGGCCCATTCATAGAAGTACTTACATTCCATCAGCTTTATCCGTGAGCGTCTCAATGACCAGCTCTTTATCCTTGTCCCTCCATCTCCTCATCGCCGTATCCGAGCCCGCATAAACGACTGATCTGATATAATCTTCAATATCCTTCTTTTGTCCACTTTGTTCATGAATCGAGACCGGGTGAAATGTTAGGGGTTCAAGCGCGGCTCGGATGTCATTCTCCGGACGGCTGGTGATACATATGTGTAGATTTGGAAGCTGGAGGCCGACAAGGTCGTTTATGAGATCAAGGACTTGTCTGCGGGCGGGTGGTATTCCAGAGGTATTGGGGCATTCATCTAGCGCGTCCAAGATGATGTAGATTGGGCCTTGGCCACGTAGCGCGAGCATCTCTTTGAGACACTCAATCAGCGTATTGGTGCCGGGCTTACGCGCGCCGTCGTCGTGTGTCTGATAAATGCGGGAGAGTATGTCGCAACAGCTGTCGGAACGAGTAGAGAGCTGAGTTAGAAGCGAGGGAAGTAAGTTGCGGAGGTTTTGTTTATCGGTGTCCTTAAAATCAAAATAGAAATACGCCATGGATGCTAGTCCAGCCTCCCACAAGACCAAAATGTCCTGGATGATCGCGGAGCTATTGGTGATGTAAGTACCTGAGGGGTGAACTCGACAAATGACAACGAACCAAAGGATGCTCTTCCCTGAGCCCGCTACAATGATCAGAGGCAAAGGCGATCAAGATCTAAGAGGATATGAAGCGACAGAAGGGCGCACGTTTCCCGTGGATCCACAATAAGGATGTGATGGCCTTGGACTTCCATTCCATGAATATACTTCCTCGGAAGAACCATGTCGCCGTCCCTTCATGCTGAGTGGTGCACGCGATGTTTTGATTAATGGATGGGTCTGGAGGAGACAGCCACGCTCGGTGGTCCTTCCGTATTCGGCTCCCTGCAACACGTTCGGTCTCAGCAAGCAAGAGCAGCGGGACCAAAGAACCACGAACGCCTTTCCGCGTCGACATTGTTTGCCGTCTGTTGCAATAGAGCATTCGTTTCCATTGTCGTCACTTTGATTACCTGGCCATCTAGTCGTATATGCGTTTATTAGGTTATTTGTGAGTAGTGAACGTGTTGAACGTACCCTTAATAGCCAGGTCGACCTTGTCGCCGACATCCTCTACTCCGTCCTTGACATGATGTGAGATTTTTAGGACCTGCACAATCGCCATCTGCACCTCTTGCTGCGTCAATCTATCCAGTCGGACCAACGCGTCCTCGACGTCCCTCCTTCCGATTAACTTCTTCAGATATCTCTCTGAATCTCTATCAGCGACTGGCAACGTGTCGCCTCGGAACGACTCACTCGTTCGCCCCTGCTTCATCTCCTTCGTCACAACTCCAAATATCCCAAGCACCTCGACCATTATCTTCACGATGATGTCCTTCATCGCCTCCGTCGTCGGCACTTCGCTATACTCCTCGAGCCGTCTGAAGAAGCTCTCGATGCGCTCGAAGATATCAATGAGCGCATCTCGGCTCGCAGCAACGTCCTTCGCCGCCTGTGTACGTTCGGTGTCAGAGCAGTCGGAGTAAGGGTGATCTAGGACAATAACTACCAAGAGGAGGACCCCAGCGCCAGCGAAAATAACTTTCGCAGGTGAGAACACCTTGAAATATGATATCAGAGGGTAGATCGTAGAAGGTCATCGCAATAGGACTCACCAGTCCGACGCCCTCGCCCAGCGCGCCGGAGAAAGCATAAAGGACGTTGACAGTCGGAATCAACCATTTCGTCAATTTGTCATCGCCGGACTTAGATTGCTCGAACTGTTGGACTTGAGTGCGAAGGACGGCCAGGATGTCGGCGGGAGAGTTGCAGGTCTGCAACTGGCCCATCAACGGATGCAGGAGAAGGTCTTTCTTCGTCTTCTTCTGATACTCTTGAATGGAAGCATTAAAGATGGCCTGGAGATTGGAAGAAGAGGAAGGTGTCTGAGACATTGCGACAACAGCGAGGAGAGACGTCTGAGGCCGGGGTATGATACTAGCACTGCGGCGGGTAAGAAGCGGCCGAGTGGGAACACCAGATCTAGAATAGTTCGCCACGAGGTTTGCCTGGTGACGCCCGCACTGCCTCGGCGTAGACAATCCGATATGATTTTTTTGTCACAGAACCACCAATGCGTGAATCATCTCAGTCACTGTTACCCTGACTTAGAGGAAGGCCCGCGCGGTCAAGGGTCTAGGATCGTCTTAGATCTCGACGTCGGCGTCCTCGTGCAGGAGCTAGCTAGGTGGCGATAAATAGATATATTACCCGTGAATGTGGTGAAGCCTGTCGGATTGTAAGGAGTATAGTAATAGATGGTCGGCGAAGGTAGGGATGTAGTAGGTGATTGATAGGTAGCCGGTAACCGTCAGAGAAAGACCATGAGTAAATTCGAATGCTTGGACATGTCCGTAAGGTATTAACTTTTGATGGATGCGAATGGGAAGAGGTATCAAGGATACATAGTATGAATGGTGGAGAAATGAAGAACGAAGAGGAGATGAAGGTAAAATGGGTAGATAGTACAAGTTGAAAGTAATACAACAGGCAGAATCAGACACACAAACCCGCAGAGATCCAGTCTGGAAAGACACACGCGTACACGTACGCGCATACAGCTGACAAGGGTTACTGTAAAGGGGAGGTCAAGAAAAATTTGGGGTGGGCGCAACGAATTAGGGGGAGGGCGCGAAGCGAATAAAGGAAAATCGCAAGCGACAGTACACAGCATTTTTTCATCCTCCCTCTCTTAGTGGATAGAGCGAAGCCTTGGACGTGCCACCACGTGCGCACCTCGTCATCGTCATCATCCTGAGTGTCTTCTTATCCCGCGAAGCGACCGTCGGTGCAGCAGTATCCGGCACGTACTCACGGGGCACCCGCAACGTCAGCCGCAGCATATGAACGACGATGCCGTTGTCGCGGCAGACGGCGGAAAGACGCACGGCCCGGCTCGCCGAGGACGCCAATAGCGGCCCGGCTACGACCGCCTGTAAGCTACGCAAGCTGTTCGATTGTAGCGACGCATGACGAGCCGACGCTCGACATCGACTGTGGGAGTTCTCTCAGGTGCGCATTATTCGCCAGTTGCGGTTCTCGCTAGCGCGTGAGGATGATGGACAGTTTCCGCCGGATGACGTTCCCCTCCGGTATTACGCCGGTCACTTTGGCTTGCGGGTGTGAGTGAGGAGGCGGTGTAGCGGCGGCGAGTGAGGCAGATGAGTTGGAGTGTCGGATGAGAGAGGCACGTGAGCGTTGTTGAATGGCGAGAGGACCTTATACACTATCGGTGGATGTGGCGGCGACGTCGGAGAAAGCTGAGGTGAGTTCGTGCGCTCCCATTCTCGCTGGTCACGATTACGGTCGAGGCTGCCTCGAGACGAGCTCGCGCTCGTAGGATGGCGGTTCGGCAGGCGTGTGAATAACTCGGCGGGACTGTTGCCGCGCTCCGCGAAATGCGCATGCATGAGCAGTTTCGAGCGAAGGTCGCAAGTTAGCGCTGCGCGGCCTGCGCACTTGGAGTGTGCGATGAGGCTGCAATGCGAACACAGCACAGCGCCCTTCTTCGCCGGCTCCATGCATACTCGACAGTTGACGGCCGCATTTCGATCGGTACTCAGGTCAAGTTCACGTCCACTGATAGAGGGAGACGCATGTTTTCCAAAGGTCGTCTTGACAAACGTGTGTTCGCGTATTTCAAAGAGGTCTGCTTCGCTTTGCGGAACTTCAGGGGGGACTGGTGATGCGCTGCCTGTAAAAGAGCGATGACCCGGCGAGCTGGACAGCATCGCCATGTCGCTGTCAAACTGCTGGCCTGCGTGTAAGTTATGGATAGTTTCGGGAGCTCGGAAGCAGCGCGCGAGGCGAACTAGAAAGAACGGATAGTCTCAGTATCGCGCGTGTACGAGCGATGTCTATATTGTATTTACCTAGAAAGAACGGATAGTCTTTCCAGGCGTAAGCGTGCTGAAAGTAAACGAGTGGTAAAGTAGGCTCACCTCAGTATCGCGCGTGTACGAGCGATGTCTGAGGTGCTAGGTACGAGGAAACGAAAGTACTTGTACTACGGAGTCGAAAGTGTAATACGTATGGCTGTCATACTAGTAGATATTCAGGGGGACAGGACAGGAACATGATATATTGTGCTATAGAAACTTTTAAAGTACCGGAGTGGATGCAAATACTCATCGCGCATTATCTGTGCTTGATCTCAACACTCCCCCTCACTTCGCGCGGAGGCCGAGTCCTGCGGTGAAGTGCTTCACCTTGGGAGATGGGAGCGCCTTCGTGAGCACGTTGGCCACCATCTCTTCGGTCGGGCAGTAGACGAGCCGGACGACGCCCTGTTCGACTACCCAGCGAATGAAATGATATCGCACGTTGATGTGCTTCGTGCGCGCATGGTACTGGTGGTCGCGGGCGAGCGCGATGGCCGACTGATTGTCGCACAGCATCGTGGTCGCGTCCTTGAAGGGGCCGAACACATCGGAGAGGAGACTGCGCATCCAGAGCGCATCCTTCAATCCGTGCGTCGCCGCGACGTACTCGCTCTCGGTGGTGGACAGGGAGACAATCTCCTGTCGCTTTGAGGACCACGAAACTGATGAACAGCATACATAAAGACCATACTCACAGTGGACTGGGAAGACTGTGGTGAGATATGGAGGTAGGCTTGAAGCAGCAACAGAGATAGTCAAGCAAGTGAAGCAGATGGTAGTCTGGCACACAACAGATGAGAACTGGTGATATTACAGAGGTGAAGACATACCTGGCACACAACAGATGAGAACTGGTGATGTGCCAGAGCGTACAAAGTACTCTACTTATACTGCTACAGAGGGTGACGCTGGTAACATAGAGTCACAGTAAATACAAGGAGCGCATTGTTCTACACACGGACAAAGGAGTGGATGTAAAGGAGAACAAGGCGATAAAGAACAAGAAGAGTCCAGACTATGATATCATAGTGACATCACAATAAAGATAAGGAAACAAAGGGAAGTACATAGACGTAGTACAAGGATAGTCCAGAGTGGTCCATGATGTCATGTACATGTGTGATGTCATAGATAAGAGAATACAAGAAGTCCGAGATTGTAAAGATCAAAATAATCTAATCTACAAGTCCTGTATATCTAATCTAAAGCAGTCCGTTATCTGCATGTCCTTTGAGCCGCTAAGTGCGCTCAGGCCACTTATCAACAGAAACGGCGCCGCCGTCGATGAGGAACGCGTAACCGGAGATGGCGCGGCGGTCTTCTGCCATGCTGCCATCTGCGTTGGTATACCCTGTGAGGGCACGTCGCGTCTCGCCGTACGAAAGCCACAGGTCGTGGGTGCCAGCCAGATAGCGAAAGATTCGCTTTATGGCTTCCCAATGCGCGGGCCCTGGGTTTGTCGAGAAGCGTGCCACAGTGGACACAGCGAAGGAGATGTTGGGGCGCGTGGCGAGTGCAGCCCAGTTGAGGGCGCCGACGGCCTCGCGATAGGGGACGTCGCGCATGACCGCGAATTCCGCTGCGTTCGCAGGGGCCTGCTCAGACGTGAGCCTGGCTTGCACGTCCATCAGCGTGGTGAGGGGTTTTGCGTCGGCGAGGTTGAAGCGATTGAGAATGGAGTCGATGTATGCGCGCTGGGAGAGGTGAATGGTGCCGGCCGCGTGGTCGCGCTTCACCTCGATGCCAAGCATCCAGTGAAGCTCGCCCAAGTCGGTGACTTCAATGTGCTCGGCGAGGCCGCGTTTGAAGTCCTTGACGAGGGGTTGACCGCTCGCGGCGATGGTGCAGTCATCGACGTGCACGGCGATGACTATGGCCTTGCGCGACTTCGTGTTGGTTTTGTGATAGACTGCCTGGTCGACGGAACACTGTGCGAAGCCGAGGGTGGTGAGGATGAGGGTGAAAGTCTGGTACCAGCGGCGCCCGGCCTGCTTCAAGCCGTACAAGGCCTTCTGCAGTTGCAGGACTTGCGTCCCCGAGGCCGGTGCTGCGTACCCAGGAGGTTGTCGCATGAATAATACCTCGTCACATCTGTCAGACAAACTAGGTGTTCAGAGCTGTTCAGAGCTGTTCGGAGTGTCCTTGAACAGCTCCAAACAGCTCCAAACACCTACTGCAATTACAGATGCATCGCGTAGCACGCTGTTGAGGTAGGCACCCTTGATGTCGACTTGGTGGAGGACGAGGCCAAGGCAGTTGGCCATCGCGATGATCGCGCGCGAGGACGCGAGCTTCGCGATGGGGGCAAACATGTCGTCGTAGTCCACGCCGTCAATTTGCGAGAACCCCTGGGCAACAAGACGGGCTTTGTAACGGGTGATGTTCCCCGCGGCGTCCTTCTTCGCCTTGAAGACCCACTTCGAGCCGATGACATTGGCTCCGGGTGGGGGCTCCTCCAAGCGCCAGGTGCCGGCTGCGTTGAGCGTGGCGAGCTCCTCAGCAATGGCCTTCTCCCAGAGAGGCCAGTCTGGGCGACGCTTCGCCTCGGCCAGTGTTCGCGGCTCTAGGGCCTCCGCCTCTGCGGTCTCGGCGGCGAGAACATGCTTGAGCCAGCCTGAGTCCTCGAGTGCGTCGAACGCGGTGTCGACTGCCCACACTCCCCCTGTCTCCTTGGCGTCTCCTTCGAATCTGCCCAGGAGCTGAAGTCCGGCAGGAATGAGGGGATCGGAGCGGCGCGTTGACGACACGCCCACACCCTCGAGCAGGTGACGTAGGGTGCGTGAGGGCTTGCGGGTCCGAGTCGGCCGAGGCGTTCGCCAAGGGTCCGCCTCGTCATCGCCTTCCGCGCTCTCGGATGCCGAGGTGTCAGAGATGGGTGTGAGGGGTGATGGGGGTGATGAGGGGCTCAGCGCGTGGTGCGCAAGGGTCTTGATAGGGGGAAGGGGAAGTGAAGAGGAGGTGGTGGAAGAAGTTGTGGGAGTCGGCGGCGCGGCATGCTGCTCGCCTTCCGTACCTGGGATCAGTATTCCCTCCCCCTCGAGCTGCTGTGCCGTGCTGAAATGCACGTTGCGCTCCGTCATAACTCCCGCGTGGCCGGGAAATACACCCGATGCGCGTGTGACTCAGTTTCAAAGCCGAGCCAACGGCCCTCCCGTGCGTGTGCGTCAAGCTTGGTGCCCGTGGGGTCATGCACCCACATGTGCGCGCCCCATTGCTGCAGGCCCGAGAGGTCGGGTGCGCATCCGAACAGCGCCTGGAAAGGCGTCAGGCCATCGAGAGCCTGCGTTGCCGTTCGGTTCTTCAACCAGGTGGCATGTCGCAGCGCCTCGCCCCATAAGAACTTGGGGAGGCCGCTTGAATGGGTGAACGCGTGAAGGTGCTCCGCGATGGTGCGGTTGAGACATTCGGCGACGCCATTGAGCTGGGGGGTGTCGTGGACGGTGAGTTTGTGGGCGGTACCAGCCTCCTTGAGGTGCTGGTCGAACGCCTCGCTGAGGTATTCGCCGCCGCGGTCCGAGCGAAGGACTTTGATGCCGGCGCAAAACTGCTGCGTCACAGCCCACTTCTCGAATGCCTTGTACGCGCCGAGAGCCTCTGCCTTGGTGCGCAGGAGGTAGGTGACCGTGTACCGGGTGGCGTCGTCGGTGAAGGTGATGAAGTACCGGCACCTGCGCTTGCTAGCAATGGGCGACGGTCCCCACACGTCTGTGTGGACCTCCTCGCCAAAGTGTTGGGCATGGGGGCCGACACGCATCTTTGGGACGGGCTTGCGGGTTGCGCACACGAATATGCAAGCGTTGCACTCCGCCTCTTGCGAGTTGGGGTCGAGCTTGATCCCAGTGACGAGATTTTTCTCGACAAGAGCGCGGGCGCTGGCTGGCGCGATGTGGCCCATGCGGCGGTGGAGCTCCATCACCATGATAGTCTCGACGGCGTGGGCTGACTCCACGGGGTGTGCGACGCGGTACAGGCCGCGAGGAGACTGGGGAATGCGGGCGACGCGTCCGCTGGCTGGGGCGAACAGGTCAAGGTGACCGCCGCCGATCGAGACGCGGTAGCCTATCTTGTCCAACGCGCCGAGCGATACCAGGGTGTATCCGATGGCCGGCGCGTGGAGAACGTTGGTGAGGGTGAGGGTGGACGGGGTGCTGCCGTTCGGCACATGGAGGGTGAGGGTGCCAGTTCCTATGGCGGGGAACTGCTGCTGGTTTGCGGCGTTGAGGGTGATGGGCGGGTCGAGGACTGTGTAGGTGGTGAAGTCGGACTTGTAGGGGGTGATGTGTCGCGTTGCGCCCGAGTCGTATAACTCGATGCGCTCGCCCCGGTCGATGCTGGCTGGCACGACTGCTGCCGCCGCGGTGTCCCCATCCGTTCCTACTGGCTCTTCAGGAGCAAGATCCACGGCCCAGCACTCGTCGACGTCCTTGTCATTGGCCGCGACAGCGTTCGCCGACCCGACAGGCTTCGTCTCTGCCTTGTGCTCTTTACCCGGTTTCTCCTCCTTCTTGGGAGATCGGCACTCCCGCGCCCAGTGGCCTGCCTTGCCGCAGTTATGACAGTTGCCCTTGCAGCGACGTCTTCTGTTCTCGGAGCCCGCGCTAGTGGCTACGAGAGCTTCGTCTCCGGCGGCCTGAGACCTGGCCCCGGACTTGTTGGGTTGAGACTTGGCCCGGTAGTTCTTCATACAGTCCGCCTCCTCACATATGTGTGTGATGAGGTCGTCAGTGTCGATGCTGGTGACGTGGTTGTAGAGGACGGCGCCAGAGAGGAGGCCCGATGTAACGTCTACCACTGACGTTTGCCTGACTTAGGCGAGTTGATGTGCTGATCCTCTTGGGAGGTAGTAGTTCCTGTTTGCCGAGGTAGTGTGAATGTCAACGGGATGAGGGAATAGACGGTCCTCTGGCCCTAGGTAACCGTGGAGGTCTTCTCCTAGCGGGAGGTGGATCGGTGGGGAGCGGACGACTCGGAGTTCGTCCCACGACTCGTGGTCAACGACGTAGATCTGGTGGAACGGCTTGGCGACGCGTTCGTTGTGATAGAGGTACACTCGGTGGCACGTAGCGTCGAGAGGGTAGTTCACTGTCCACACGGTTGGTCAGACACGTGGGTAGCCGAAGGCCAATGGAGGTCACGGGGATCCTAGAGGATATGCCGGACGAGAGGACTCACTAAGGGGGGAATCCCTTGTATAGAGGACGAGTCAAGAAGTGGTAATTGAAGAAGACCAAGATGCGGATCCTGGTCTTCGTGCGAGTCCTTATATACATGTATGAGGTAGCTTTCAAGCTCCTCCCTGAATCGTGACTAGCCAATAGCGTAAGTAGAGCGAACCCTAATACAACTACTACTAGGAATGAGTCATAATACCGAATCACATGTCAATACATACAGCTGACTGATGCTGCGCAGTCCATGACTAAGTACTTCTGACACTCGTAAGTCATCACCGATGAGTCAGAGTCCACATCCAGAACTGAAACGTTACATCACCCCCTTTTCAGACTCGAGCCCCAGCTCGACGCTCCTAGAGGCGTTCGGTGGTCTTCTGTGCCAGCGTACGACCGCGGCCCACTCCGTCGCGCTGGTCCTCGATCCTTTCGATCGCGTTGGCTCGTTGTAGGCGGATGACACTCAGCTTGCGATCCATCCCGATGCGCTCCAACTCCTGGACCCTCTGCAACACTTCTTTCTCCTTCGCCGCATACCCGGCGCACATGCTGCGGAAGCGATGTACTTCCGCCAGCAGGGTGAGGTCTTGGATCTCGAGGAGGGCGCGGTCCACTGACTGGCGCAGCCCGCTCTCTGCGTCGAGGAAGACTAAGTCGTCGTCGGTGTACACTGGCGGGTCTGATAGGCACTGGGAAGTGGCGTGAACGGGCTTCCCATACTGCTGGTCGCTCCCCTGTCGATAGGCGAGGACAAAGGGGTCGGCGGTGAGGATGAGTTGAGTAAAACGGGCCGGCCAAAGTTTTTCGTGAGCGTCTCGGATAGGAAAGGGAATGTAGTATGCTCCCCTGTTGGGGTGGAACCCCGTGGGTGGAGGCGTTTCCACGCCGCGTCGGGGAATCGGGCTTTGTTCCTGTTCCGGATGGACTCGTAGCGGGGATCGAGCCATCGGCGGCGCGGTGAGTACTTCCCCTGTGGTTCCGCATAGCGGGGGGGTTTCCGAGTGTGTCGTGGTGAGATGGGTGGCGTAACGGAGATACTGATGCGGCGAGAGGTGTTCCGCCGGGTCGTACGGGTCTCCGGGGAGGTGGCTGTCCCCGATCCCGAGACCGTCGTCGCTGGGTGCCGGTGTTTGTGGTCTCGTCGGGACGTATCTGTCCGCGAGGGTCTCGGAGCAAAGAGTGGTGGTGAGCGAAGGAACTGGGGATGCTTCGGGGGAAGGAATACCGTCTCCTCTTGGGTGAAAGGAGAGGGGAATCTGCAGGGGTGACGATGGCATGGATTGTATGGTCCGTACTGGGACTGCATCGTCGGCAATGTAGAGGACAGTTACTGGGGTGTGGGACATGAGTGGAGTGGTATGTGAGAGAGGGAGATGAAGACGTCTCCTGGGTTATGCCTCTGCTTATATGGGTTTCCCTGGCGGGGTTTGATTGTTTGAATTCCCGCACGGCTTCATCAGCGAATATGTCATCCTTGGAGACCCACTGATTGTCCGAGTCGGGATAGCCCTTCCACTTGACGAGGTATTGCAATTTGCGACTGCGGCCGAACTTCCGAGAGTCTAGAATCTTCTCGACCTCGTATTCTTCTTCACCTTCTACTAGATCCGGTGGTGGGCGTTGATAGTTCGGTCCGTGCGTGGGTGTTTCACGATATGGGGTCAGAAGGTCTACGTGGAACACTGGGTGGATGCTCCACTGCGTGGGAAGTTCCAAGCGGTAATTGACTGCGGACATCACCTGAGTTACCCTAAACGGTCCATGTCTTCTGGGCGCAAGCTTTGCGGTTGGTTGGTTGGTCCGGAGGTGGCGTCCTTCTAGCCACACTTGATCCCCGATTTGGTACTTGGGTGTATCTTTGTTCTGGACCCATCGCTGCTGCGCTTTGATCATCAGTTCCTGGGCGCGCTTTCGTGCCTCTTTGAATTGTTTGACCCTGAGCGCTACCTGTGGAATCGGAGATGGTCGGTCTGTCCAATCCGCCCGTGGGTTATACCCCATTAGTAAACTGAAGGGGGATTGCTTGGTCGCTTCGTGGGGCCAGTTGTTGTGGGTGAATTCTGCCATAGGGAGATAGTGGATCCAGTTGTCCTGTCGCTCGTTGACCCAGAAGCGGAGGTATTGCTCGAGCCATTGATTCGTGCGTTCTGATTGTCCATCTGTTCGTGGGTGGTATGCCGTCGAGATGTTTTGTTGGATTCCTAGTATCAGGCATAGTTTGCGTGTGAATTTGGACGCGAAGCGGGGATCTCTATCACTGATTATTTTGGAGGGTAATCCGAATCGTGGGAACACGTGTTTCACATACAGGGTGGCTGTCCCTTCCGCTGTTATCTCTTCTTGACAGGGGATGAATAAGGCCATTTTCGTGCAGTCGTGATCCATTATCGTGAGGATCGAATCACAGTTCTGCGCCACAGGGAGTTTAGTGATGAAATCAAGGGCAATGGTTTCAAACGGCATAGCTTCCGGTTTTGGGTAAATGGGTTGTAGTGCTGCGCGCTGTGGTTGTGTGTTGACCTTGATTCGTTGACAGTCGGCACACCCCTTGACGTAATCCATTACTTCTTTGCGTAGGCCAGGCCACCAGTAGTGGCGTTCCACCAGTTGGATTGTCCGATTGATTCCGGGGTGTCCGTACACCGGTGGGTCGTGGTGTGCCTTGATGAGGTCCGTGTGATGGTGAGGTCCTGAGGTGACCACGCATCTTCCCTCTTTGTACCACGTGCCTTCTATTCTTTTGAGTCCGTGGGGATCTACCCATTTGCGTAGCGTGTCTTCGTTCTGTCTGTATATGGGTAGCGTTGGCTCCATTTCTGCTACCGGGATGACTTTGGCTAGGCGTAGGGGGTCTTCCGTTGTGTCCAGCATGGCTGCCCTTACGAATACGTCGTCTGGGAGGACTGTTACTTGTTCGTTGTCCCTTTCTCCCTGGTCGTAGTCAGGACGTCTTGACAGGGCGTCTGCACGGCCGTTCGCGGTTCCTTTGATGTGGTGAATTTCAATATCATATTCGGAGAGTTCCAGTACTTCCCGTGCCACACGTCTACTGATCTTCTGGGGGGATCTCCAGTATTGTAGGTTCATGTGGTCCGAGAACACTTTGATCTTGTGCGGGGATCCGGCTAGGTATTGTCGCCAGTTTCGGAGGGCTTTTACGATTGCTAGCAGTTCTAGATCGTAGATGTCATAGTTTCTTTCTGCTGCGTTGAGGGTATTGGAGTAGTAGGCGATGGGGTGTCTCTTGTTGTCTTCGCCTTTTTGTAGTAACACTGCGCCTACTGCAAATCCTGATGCGTCAACTTCAAGTTCGAACTGTTTGTCGAGTTTTGGGTGTGCCAATACCGGTTCTGTCGTGACGAGTGCCTTGAGTTTGTCTAGAGCTGCTTGTTCTTCGGTTCCCCATTGCCATACGTTGTCCTTTCTTGTTAGTCGATTGAGGGGGCGTGCGTATGTAGCAAAATTTCGAATGAAAGCGCGGTAGAAGTTGCAGAACCCTAGGAATGATCGCACCTGTTTTACGTTTGTGGGGGTGGGCCAGTTTTTGATGCCCGAAATTTTGATGGGGTCCATGCGTGTCACCCCCTTTTCAATGATTACCCCCAGGTAATCGATGCGCGGTGCGTGGAAGATGCATTTTTCCGGTTTCAGGAAGAGGTCGTTGGTTTCTAGGACGTCTAGAATGTCGTGTATCGCTGCCATGTGGTCCTCCATGTTGTTCGAAGCTACCGCTATGTCGTCCATGTACACCCGTATGATCGTTCCTCTTTGCTCCCAGTAATCGATAACAGGCTTCAAGATGATGTTCATTATGGCCTGGAATGTTGCCGGAGAGTTCGTGAGTCCAAAGAACATTACCAATGGTTCGTATAGTCCGTAGCGTGTTTTGAACGCGGCTTTGGGCTGGTCTCCGTCCTTGATGAGTATGTTATTGTACCCCCATCGGACGTCGAATTTGGAGAATATGGAGGCTCCACTTAGGTCGGCTATGAGTTCTGGGATGAGTGGAAGCGGGTATTGGTTGCGTATGGTCCATTCGTTGAGTCTTCGGTAATCCTGTACTGGGCGTAGCTTTCCGTCCTTCTTTTTAATGAAGAAGAATGGTGATGCGTACTGGGATTTTGATGGTCTAATATACCCTTTTGCTAGCTGCTCGTCCAGGAATTCTTTGAGGGCTTTGTCTTCCACTTGGTTCATCGGGTAGACTTTGCAGTCGATGGCACTGGGTGTATTTGGTTTGAGGTCGATGGCGTGGTCCCAAGGTTTCGAAGAGGGGAGTCGGTGAGATTCTTCTTCACTAAATACCCTCGCGTGTCTTTTGTATTCTTCGGGTATTTTCGTTTCCTGGGTGTATTGTTGCGCCTCGATTGCTAAGTCTGTAGATGTGGTGGCCCGTGCATAGATCTCCTCTTCGTCTTCCTCTACTCTTGCTCCTCGCAGCGAGCACTCTTTTTCGAGTTGTTGTACGACTTCTTCCTTTTCTTCGTCGATGACTTTGGTTAAGGCGGCGCGTACGATTGCTTTTGCGATTACTGGATCTATGTTTTTGCGGGTGGGGTTCGTAGTTCGTATAATGATTGGATACTCATCTGCTTGGAGGGTTGCGCTTGCCCATTGGATGGTTGGTTGGAAGGTTGCGAGCCATGGGTATCCGAGGATTAGGTCTTCTCCTCCTACATCGGTGATGAGGAATCTCATGACCTTCTTCTCTCCTTTGGTCTGTACGTTGAGGTCTACATAGTGGGTGATTTTTCCTGATTTGTTGTGTGTTCCGTCGATGTTCCAAATGTTGCGGTGTCGGTCTAGTTCGTTGGACCCGATGCCCATTTTTCTGACGAAGGCGGGGTGTATGAAGTTGTTGGTGGCTCCGGAGTCTACCAGAGCTCTTTTGTCGGCCATGAAGTGACTTGTGCGAGTCGAAACTGGAACATGCATAGAATGATAGCGCGTTATGAACACAGAGTCACTTTTTAGTGCCCTCACCCAGGCCGATGGGTTCAGGCGTCCTGAAAATCCTTCTTTCCCCACAACTCCTTCATCACCAGTCCTTTGGTTTCCTCGTCTAGTCCAGAGACTCCCTCTAACCATTCGTTTGCTCTGTCTTGGGGAGTGGATGTGGAGGCTCGTGCTCCTCGTTCGCTGCCTTCCTCGAGGTCGATGAGTGGTTCTTCTCGTATGCTTTGTACTTCCTCGATGTATGCGCCGCGCACTTGCGGGCCTTGGCGCTGCCAGGTGGGGCAGTCTCGTGAGAAGTGTCCCTTTTTATGACAGGTGTAGCAGGTTACGTCCCTCGCATCAATAACTCCTCTGCCCTGGGGCCTCCTAGCGGGTGGTGTCCCTATGCGCTGGTTTCGTTTCCAGGTTTCAAGGATTTCTTCGGCATCCGCGAGTCTGGCGCGGACCCTGCCCGGGGTGGTGTCCATGGCGTCGGGGTGGTTGCGGTACTGCTGCCATCCTGGCTTCTGAGGTGCCTGCCATGGGCGCATTGGTGTATTGCGTTGTCCCTGGGGGCGACCTTGTCCCTGGTTTTGCCCTTGTTGTGGTCTTTTCCTGTCGACGCGGGCGTTCATGTGAATCCAGCGTTTTTGTTGTTCTATGGCCACTGCTTTCCATTGGGCGTAGGTGCTGGGGTTGTGGAATTGATACGAGTTGCGGTAGAGGTCGTAGGGTAGTCCCGCTGTGAAGCAGTCGAGCACTAGTGGGGTGTTGGTTTGGTAGTTGCTCTGGCGGACTAGGCGCTCGAACTTAGCTATGTAGGCGTCTATGTCCCCTTTCTCCATTTTGATTCCAGCGCGGAGTTCTTGACGCGCTTTCTCCTCTTCTAGGGTGTCGGTGAATTGCCTTTTGAATCCTCCTGCTACGGCTTCCCACAGCCACTCATCTAGGGGGCCTAGCCTGCGTCTCTCTTGCTTTAGCCATTCGGAAGTGGAGAGGATCCATTCGTTGACGAGGGGTCCTTGGAAGTAGGTGAGGAAAAGCATTGCTTTTCGGTAGGGAGTTTGGATGATCGCGTTTTCGTCATTTAGGTTTGTAAATAACGTCCATTGGGTGTAGAACTCAGCTGCTTTGGTACGGTCTCCTGTGAAGACCGTGGGTTCTTTTCCAAAGAACTTCTCTGCTCGTTGTGCTGGGTTTGGGGTGGTTATTCCCAGCGGCCATCCTCCTTGTGGTTCTCCGTCTCCTCCTCCGTTTCCTCCTTCGTCTCCTCCTCCTTGAGGGTCTTCTCCTCCCCCTCCAGGTTGTTCTTTACGGTGCCCTGTTTCTGGGTTAATATCCCCCATGAAGGCTGTGCGTGCTTGTGTTTCTGCTTCGGTGATTGTTGCCATGCGTGGTATGGTTAGGATAGGAATCTGCTCAGCTAGTGTTTCGAGGGTTATTTCCTCGTGTGTTTCTTCTTCTCCGAGGACACGTATTTCTTCGGGGTTGCTTTTGAGCGACGGGGACGGTGCGGGAGTTTTTGGTGTTGGCGATCGTGCGTGTTCTTCTTCTACTGGTCTTCCGTCGATGGGGCCCCACTGATCTCTTGTTGTGACGCTACTTGCAAGGATGTTGCACTGGAGTACGTCGTGTGTGGGTTGGACGGCTTTGTACTTGTTGGCGGAGTGGTCCCACTTGAGTTCGACCCAGCAGAGGCGGTCGAAGTTGAATTCTACTGGGTAACTTTGTTTTTTGTATTTGGCGGCGTACCCGATGTCTTGGGCTTCGTCCGACCAGAAAGCGTTTTTCAGATATTGGACGGGGACGTTTCGTTCTCCTCGTCTGTCGATGTGATATGCGTTGAAGGGGACCCAAAGGTCTTTGGTGGTCGTGTTCGGATCTTGAGGATAAGCCACGGTGGGATCTTGGTCTTAATGTAACGTCTACCACTGACGTTTGCCTGACTTAGGCGAGTTGATGTGCTGATCCTCTTGGGAGGTAGTAGTTCCTGTTTGCCGAGGTAGTGTGAATGTCAACGGGATGAGGGAATAGACGGTCCTCTGGCCCTAGGTAACCGTGGAGGTCTTCTCCTAGCGGGAGGTGGATCGGTGGGGAGCAGACGACTCGGAGTTCGTCCCACGACTCGTGGTCAACGACGTAGATCTGGTGGAACGGCTTGGCGACGCGTTCGTTGTGATAGAGGTACACTCGGTGGCACGTAGCGTCGAGAGGGTAGCTCACTGTCCACACGGTTGGTCAGACACGTGGGTAGCCGAAGGCCAATGGAGGTCACGGGGATCCTAGAGGATATGCCGGACGAGAGGACTCACTAAGGGGGGAATCCCTTGTATAGAGGACGAGTCAAGAAGTGGTAATTGAAGAAGACCAAGATGTGGATCCTGGTCTTCGTGCGAGTCCTTATATACATGTATGAGGTAGCTTTCAAGCTCCTCCTGAATCGTGACTAGCCAATAGCGTAAGTAGAGCGAACCCTAATACAACTACTACTAGGAATGAGTCATAATGTCGAATCACATGTCAATACATACAGCTGACTGATGCTGCGCAGTCCATGACTAAGTACTTCTGACACTCGTAAGTCATCACCGATGAGTCAGAGTCCACATCCAGAATGAAACGTTACACCCGACGCGAAGCGTGCGAGCTCTTCTGGGATGCCCCGGAGGACTGTGCGCTGGTAATCCCTGTACGAGATTACCACCCCGGCGGCCGACAGCTCTTCGCGTTTGAAGCGCAGGCCCGTGAGGAAAGTGCGAACGTCGCCTCCCTTGGGGCAGCACATGTCGTAGAATGCCGTTTCGAGGTCATTCTGCGCGTAGATGCTCTTGGCCATGAACTCTTGGGCGATCCGCTTCCATTGCAGGTGTGCGGTGGGGTAAGTGCCCATGCGTACAGCCGTCGTGTCGTGGAGCCGCTGCAAGAGGAGGTATTGCGCGACCTTGTCGTCGTGCTCCCACTTCACTTTTTCTGCCTTCTCTTCCTCTGTAGGGGCCATGGTGTTACAATCCGCCCTACGGCCCGCCCGGAACGACCACTCGGAACCGCTGTCAGACGCTCGCAAGCAGATTATGCCGAAGAAGAAGCGCAAATCTCAAGACTTGTGGCAGAACACGCCCAAGCACCCAGAGCTAAGTCACCCGTTGGGTATTACGTATACGGGAGCGCTCAGAAATCTCAGGAATACTGGGAGTAGCGCACGTGACTTTAGCGCCGCCCGTCACATGACCCTGGCATGTGACCTGGTCTAGACTCGCACCAGATGGATCCAGATGAGCTTGTGCCTGGACCGAGGCTAGAACGCCTCATGTTTGTGACTCGTACGTGATTGTGCCTGATTTCTGATGGACTGTATGACTCGTGTTTCTTATCTCTGACTCATGCCATGAGGGCCTTACGCCATTGGCTGTCCGTTATCTCTGACTCGTTGTGACTCATTCCTAGGATCCCTGTACTAAGATTTCGGAATTCCAAGCTGGGGTTCAAACCTCCTTGGATGTGTATATAGGCTCGGGCTTATGGTCGCTGAAGACCTAAGCTTGACTTCTTGGATTATACCACCCAACTCCTGTGCTAGCTACTGAGCTGTTTGCAAGTAGTGACGCTGATAGCAGGACTCCCGTGTTCAATCAAAGACTGTTCCTGAAGCCACCTCCTTCCTCCTTTCCACTTCCCTTTGCACACTGTCTGCCTCTGCAACTCTCTCCACTCTCCTCTTTGCGCCCTCTGTATTCTTTGGGCCACTCTACTCCGTCTCTCCTCTGAGATCTCACGTGAACGGCTTTCCCAAGTCGTCTTGAAGTGTGACCGTTAGGACCCGACGAGCCTAGCACGTGGTGTTAGAAGGCAACGCCCGGTGGAGCGTTACACATGGGGTCTTTAGGCAGCGGGCAAGGGTTGCTGCCGTCGAAGAAACCCCATTGATTGGTTATGTCCATTGCCTCACGGAAACACATAAGGAATACGGCCCAATTTGAGCCGTCAGTTTCCAGGCAAGGTGTCACGATCACAGATCGTGCCATCGATCGTTTCAGATTTGTTTCAGATTTCTCCTTCTGCTTCTGATTCTGGATTTCCATCTCTGATGTGCTTCTGTTTCTGGAATTTCTGCCAGCTCATAGGTTGTGTTATATTTAGATTAGCACTTACGCGTCCCTGGAAAAACATAGAAAAACATAGAAAAACAGAGAAAAAGAGAATTGTTAGAACTGTATTTAAACAGCTTGTAGTCTACCCTGTTTCCTCGTTCTAGTCTTGTTCAATCTGACTATTTCCACCTTCCCTTCCTCTGCTCTGCAGAGTTCCATCTTCTTCTCTCTGATTGACTGATTGACTAAACTGATTGACTGATTGATTGACTGACAGACAGACTGCGCTTAGTCGCTGACTAAGCGACGCTTACAAATCGACTTACGACAAAGTGGTAGTAGCACCGTCTACGAGCCCACCCCTTGGATCGTAAAACGAGGGATGTTGGCAGGGAGCAGTTCTACAGTGGAAGGAGGTTGGGAAGGGGGCGGCAGGGCCGACGAAGACGCGGACGCGGATGCGAGGGTTCCAGTCATACTGATTTCAGACAATAGCGAGGTGGAGGTAATGTGTGGTATTAGCAACACTCGGCAGGGCCCATAACCTGTAAGTTATGGATAGTTTCGGGAGCTCAGAAGCAGCGCGCGAGGCGAACTAGAAAGAACGGATAGTCTCAGTATCGTGTGTGTACGAGCGATGTCTATATTGTATTTACCTAGAAAGAACGGATAGTCTTTCCAGGCGTAAGCGTGCTGAAAGTAAACGAGTGGTAAAGTAGGCTCACCTCAGTATCGCGCGTGTACGAGCGATGTCTGAGGTGCTATGTACGAGGAAACGAAAGTACTTGTACTACAGAGTCGAAAGTGTAATATGTATGGCTGTCATACTAGTAGATATTCAGGGGGACAGGACAGGAACATGATATATTGTGCTATAGAAACTTTTAAAGTACCGGAGTGGATGCAAATACTCATCGCGCATTATCTGCGCTCGATCTCAACACTGCGTACACATGAATCGGGGAGTCGAGCTCGAGATTTGCCATCAAGTGTCGTGCCGAGCCGTTCTTTTGCAGGTCGGCGCTTACCCGCCGAAGGAAAGGTATCCTATCCTGTCCTTTGAAAAATCAGCGAATTTAGCCTTTCCGTTCCTACAGATATTGTCACAACCTCATGCTCAAATAGTTGCTCCGCGCTCGGTCGCGATGGGTCCTTGTGGAAGCACTCCTTAAGGAATGCGACAAGCGGACTAAAAAAGCGTCCAGGAATCGGCAGAGACTCGTCTTCAACTATCCGGAACATCACTGTGCGTTTCATTTGGGTTAACGACTGCGGGAAAACTGAACAACGCCAGTCCAGTCACCTGTCATAGCATTCCCGGTATCCCCATACGGCGGACGTCACGTCAGCAGCTCGATGTCCGTGCACCCAAGCGACCAGATGTCCGACTTGGGCGACGCGCCTTTGAGCTCGATGACTTCAGGCGCCATCCAGTTCGGCGTGCCCGCGACGTCCTTGATCTCGCGCTCCATCGCGCGCAGGTTGAGCGAGACGCCAAAGTCGGATAGCTTTACGTTCCCGGTCTTGGTCGTGAGGATGTTCGCCGCCTTGAGGTCGCACTGCACGACGTCGCTGCGATGCAGGTAGTCCAACCCATCTGCCCGGTGTTCAAGTTGGGTGCGCGATACAGCGCCAAACTATCCGCGTCCGATACAATCGCTAAGTTGCTGATAATAATAAAAAGGCCAGTCCACCAGTTAAATACCAACCTCCCGTAAAAGGCGGTCCACTTACAAAGTGCGTTGGTGTCTTCCTTCCTCCCTCACAACAAGCGTCTGCCGGGACACGCTTCCTTCCGTCACATCCCGCACCATCAGATCGCTTGCGCTTGCCTGTTCTTCCGACGCGACGCCGAGGTTGACCATACTCTCAAACCGCGACCGCCGCGGCTTGGCACCAAACCCGTCGTACGAGTTCGACCGCGGCCGCCTGCGCGAACTCGCGCCATCCACCTCGCCCTGGAACCGCCCTGGCGGGGGGCAACGACGACGGGGAAACGACGTTACCAGACTAGTTAAGCTCGCACCACGCTTGTTAGACGTGGCCCGCTCGACCGGATCGAACGAGGGAGACTGCGACAGCGATGGCGTATTCAACGGGCTCGACTTGGGAGCGCCAGACACGACGCGCGGGAACGGGATGGGCACGAGTGAGTCTCCGTCTCCCCCAATGCCGCCGTCATCGGGACTGTTCCGCCTCGGCACATTGGTCGCGCTCCTCTTCCCGCAGCGCACGCTGTCCCTGCGCAATGCGACTCGGCCAGGGCTAGGGCCAAGATCGAGAGAAGGAGCATCCGGGCTCGAATCGCGACGTGACAAGGCGTTGGCGTCTTTCAGGGCAAGTACGGGCGCGTCAACGCTATGTCGCATGCGGTGCGTCGGCCTTCGGGCGGCGGCAGCAACAGAAAGCGGAGGCGCTATTGCTGTTGATGGGAATGATGATGCTTGTAGCAGCGACTCGACGCTACCTCCCGGCGGAGAAGCGGACGCGAAGATGGCAGCGGCGCTCGAATTGACACTCGCACTAACACTGAGATCGGCGGCCCCGAACTCGCCTGGAAAAGATGGGTATCCGCCGAGACGGTCCGAGAGAGCCAAGGAAGAGGGGGAAGGTTTCCGAATCGCGATCGGGCGAGAAGGTCGCTTGTAGTGCGTCGACAAAGTTTCCATTGGCGTCACTTTGACTACCTTGCCATCTAGTCGTATATGCATTTAACGATGGATTTGTGAGTGGCTAACGTGTTGCACGCACTCTCAATAGCCACGTTGACCCTGTCGCCAACAGCTTCTACTCCGTCCTTCGTCCTTGACATGATGTGCGATTATCGGCATCTGCACAATCGCCATCTGCGCCTCCTGTTACGTCAATTATCCAGTCTGCCTAACGCATCTTCGATATCCCTTCTTCTAATTGATATCTCTCTAATATCTGTCAGCAAAGAGCGACGTATCATCAGTGATCGACTTACTTGCTCGTCCTTGTTTCATCTCCTTCGTCACAATCCCAAATATTCCAAGCACCTCAACCATTATTTTCACGACGATGTCTCATCGCCTCTGTCGTTGGCACCTCGCTATACTCCTCGAGCCATCTGAAGAAGCTTTCGATGCGTTCGAAGATATCGACGAGCGCATCTTGGCTCGCAGTAACGTCCTTTGCCACCTGTGTACGTTTGGCATCGGAACAGTCCACGTAAGGGTGATCCAGAGTAATAGCTACCAAGAGGAGGACACCGGCCTCAGCGAAAATGGCTTTCGCACGAGAGAACACTTATAAATATGATATCAGTGTTTGGATCGTTGAAGGGTGGTCGGAATAGGACTCACCGGTCTGATGCCCTCGTTACGGGCTGCGGAGAACGCATAAAGGACGTTGACGATCGATATCAACCATTTTCGTCACCGGACGTAGTAGATTGCTCGAACTGTTGAACTTGAGTACGGATGATGTCAGAGGAAGAGTTGCAGGTCTTGAACCGGAGCCATCAACGGATGCGCGAGAACATTTTTCTTCGTTTTCATTTTATAAGTTTCCAGGGAAGAACAGAAGACAGCCTGGGAATTGGAGGAAGAGGAAGCCATGGGAGGTGAGTCTCTTCATCCTACTTCCCGTCGCCGACTTGGAGGGAGATCCGAGTGTGGTGAGGGGTTTCAGGTCGAGGTAGACAAGCAGAGTCTCTGTAGGAAAGGTTGTGCTTGAGGATTGGCTAAATTCACACTCGCAATCTCGGTTCGAGTTCTCGGTCAAACCCCGAACCCTCAGTTTCTCAAAATGTTTTCTTCTCTCTGGTCACGGGAATTAAACAGACGGTGTGTAAGGAGGGATAGTATAGTAGTTTGCGTAACTGTTGACCGAAAGTTCATGCTGTGAGGAAAGTGGAATTCTTTGGACAAGCAAATACGCGAACACGTCAGCTGGACCTCACCGGCCTCACTAGCGAATGGATTCACCCGCGTAGATACCATCCGTGTCATAACCGATCAACTGAGTGAACAAGCAACGAACGTATTCCAAAGCGCATCTAGTGACCCGTAGTATGAGTGTAGTTCTCGCTCACCCAAGTCAGGGGGCCTCTTAATGCAGGAATGACAACCTGAGAGGCCCACACGCTCACGTTTCCTGCCAGCCGACCCACGTCCCCGAGCACTCAAAAAGTCCTCATCAACGCTCCATACTCGTCACCCCGGCGCGATCCACCCCTCCAAGAACTCCCACAGGACGTCTTCAGCCCGCAGCCTGACCACAGCGTGCAGCGCCGTCGCGAGAGCCGTCAGCGTCATGAGCTAGAGGACGTACTAACATCGGGTGGTAGACGCAATCCAGAACGAACGGCTCTGGCACATCAGTACCGCGCACGCCGACCTGGCGCAGCGGGGAGAGCTCTACCGTAACGGTGGTGGGGGCGAAGGTGGAGAGGACGTCCTTGCACAGAAGCAGTACAGCGCGGGGATGTCCGTTGCGGTGTATTTGCGCACGAAGGGGCTCAGTGCAAGTGCGATAAGTCCAGTTCCTGATCTACCTATTCCCGACAAAAATAAGAAATCAGCAGCACCCTTGGTACCCGGAGCACGCACCGAGCTTGAGGACGTGAGCCTGGCTGAGCTTCCCGTAGTCGAATAGGCCATGGCGTCCCCCTGAGAAGTGTCGCTGTTGTTTAGAGATTGAGACTGAAAAATTAAGTACTTGGTGCCAGAGAGGCCCCACGCTCGTCGAAGTGAGTCACAGAGGAAGGGCTTGTTACGGGGAGGAAGGCAGTGTACCTGTCTCAGGCATTCAAATGATAGTGGAACAAACCTTGCTTCCACAAGATGCTCCCTGTATTGCTCCCAAAAGTGGTTTTGTCCATAAGGTGAACGTCAAGGTGAACGTACTCGAACACGATGGGATTGTGGCGTCGTCGCTCTTCCTTGGCCTTCACTTCCTTTTGCGTTGCCTCCCCTGCATTTGGTGGGAGACTTCGGCTCGATGTAGAGACAAAAAGAGCGTCTTGATTCGAACTTGGTCCAAGACCGAGGAAGTGCCCCCGGGCCATGTTGCTGCCCAGACGCATGTCGGGGTCAGAAACTAGTGTCACGTGCTACGGGTGATCGATCGTTCCTGACGGCATCTACACTCGAAATCGGGCCTCCGTCCGGGATTGTTGGCCAACAACTTGAAGGATGTCTTTTGCTTTGGATTGTGGCTCTTGCAGAAATCTTGGGGCGGAATATTTAAAAAACGTACGCGACGCAAGTTTCTATATACGTGAACAGAGTGAGTACGATCTACTCATTTTTGGAATGATGAACGGTATGCGAGACTGAGGGTAGTCATCAATGAGCGAGAAAGCGAAAACGGGTTTGTTACTGTAGCGGACTGACAGCAGTGGCCGCATTATACGGCTAACCAAGCGGCTACTTGCATCGCACCCTGAACGTGAATATATGAATACTCGCAGAAGGGACCCCCTTACTATCATAATGACTCGACATACATGTATGAAGCAACCTATAGTACTCTGTCTCGTTGTCTGCCATGCTCCGTCAACATCTGTACGATTGCGTCTCCTGATGCAACCTGGAATGGGGTCCTTCCTTCCTTGTCCTTGGCATATGCACTCGCGTTACGGTCGAGCAGCAAGCGCACAGTCTCTGTATCACCTTTGGATGACGCTTCGTGCAACGGAGTCCTTCCGTCCTTGTCCTCAGCATTTGCGTTCGCGCCGTAGTCGAGAAGCAAGCGCACGGTCTCCGTTTTCCCCGTAGACAACGCCACGTGCAATGGGGTCATTCCGTCCTTCGTCCTGGCCTCTGCGTTCGCGCCACGGTCAAGCAGCAGACGTACAACCTCGAGCCTCCCACCAGATGATGCTAGATGCAATGGCGTCGAGTAGTCCTCATCTTGTGCGCTGACTTCCGCCCCATGTTGGAGCAATAGCCTCACGATCTCCACGTGACCATTATCTGATGCTATGTGCAATGCAGTATAACCTTCATTACTCGCAGCGTTGATGCGTGCGCGGTGCCCCAGTAAAATCCGAACAACCTCAAGGTGCCCCCACTCTGCAGCTGCAAGAATGGGAGTCGAGTGATCGTCTAGCTGCGAATTCGGATCTGCGTCGTGATCGAGTAACCACCGCGTGACATCGATAAATCCATCCCACGATGCGGCAAATAGCGGAGTCCGATTATCGAGGTCGTCAGTAACATCCACGGCCCCGCCATGCCGGTGTAATAGCTCTGCCACCTTGAAGTGTCTCTTGTGCAATGCCGCCACCAGTGGACTGTGATTATGACCACCCCTCGCATTTACTTGCTCTGGATGCTCGACGATGATGTGCGCCGCCAGGTCATGAAACCCACACAACGATGCATAATACAGTGGAGATCCACGATCTACGTGGAAATTTCCGAAGTTACGCCAGCGATCGTCGATGTTGTGCAACCGGAGCCACGCGGCAAAATGTGGTTTGGTCGAGTCAAAAAGACGTCGCATCCCATCTTCTATGCGTGAAGACACATTTCCGAACTGCGCATGCTTCACCCAATGTCGATTAGCATATCTCGTCAACGGAAAGCTACCTTCAACCCGGTTATTGTTCGAGCCACCGTCCAACTGGAGAAGAGTTCCCAAGCAAGCCTGGGCGAGAGTCGTGTGTGCGTGCTCGGGAATGATATGAAAGTACGAAGCGTCTCCTTTGGAAGTGGCAAGGCGATCCGAAGTCAAGAATTCCTTGACCGAAAAATGCGAAAACTGAATGACCCGGGAATTCCAATTGTCGACTTCGGTGACCAAGCTTGAGCACGTAGAGAGCACAGCTCGTTGCCGATCCTCCCACCGCCAGTCCTCCTTCAACGTCGGTGTCGCTCCTTCGGCCTCATCGAAGTCAAGCGCAAGTATTTCTGCTAGCTCCTCGACACGTAGCGGCCGAGCAGCCGCAGTGAGACATTGTAAGAGCCGATGAGCGTGGTCTCGGTTGGCCATCCCGATCTCCTTTAACACCCGCTCGTATGTCTCGTCCAACGATTTCGGCAATTCGTTGAGCGTTCGCCGGATGCTTTGTGGAAAGCAATGTTGCAACACTTCTAGCTGACAGAAAACCCAACGGAACCTGTCAACAGTCAGCAAGCGTCATTGGCCCATTCATAGTCGCACTTACATTCCATCAGCTCTATCCGTGAGCGTCTCAATGACCAGCTCTTTATCCTTATCCCTCCATCTCCTCATCGCCGTATCCGAGCCCGCATAAACGACTGATCTGATATAGTCTTCAATATCCTTCTTTTGTCCACTTTGTTCATGAATCGAGACCGGGTGGAATGCTAGGGGTTCAAGCACGGATCGGATGTCATTCTCCGGACGGCTGGTGATACATATATGTAGATTCGGAAGCTGGAGGCCAACAAGGTCGTTTATGAGATCAAGGACTTGTCTGCGGGCGGGTGGAATTCCAGAGGTATTGGAACATTCATCCAGCGCGTCCAAGATGATGTAGATTGGGCCTTGGCCAGGTAGTGCGAGCATCTCTTTAAGACATGCAATCAACGTGTTGGTGCTGGGCTTACGTGCGCCGTCGTCGTGTGCCATATAAATGCGGGAGAGTACGTCGCAACAACTATCGGAACGAGTAGAGAGCTGAGTCAAAAGCGAAGGAAGCAAGTTGTGGAGGTTTTGTTTATCGGTGTCCCTGAAATCGAAATAGAAGTACGCCATAGATCCTAGTCCAGCCTCCCACAACGCCACAATGTTCTGGATGATTGCGGAGCTAGTTGGCGGTGTAAGTTCGTAAGGAGTGAATTCGACAAATGACAACGAACCAAAGGATGCTCTTCCCTGAGCCGGCTACAATGATCAGAGGCGAAGGCGATCAAGATCTAAGAGGATATGAAGCGACAGAAGGGCGCACGTTTCCCGTGGACCCACAATAAGGATGTGGTGGTCTTGGTCTTTCATCCCACGAATATACTTCCTCGGAAGAACCATGTCGCCGTCCCTTCATGCTGAGTGGTGGACGCGATATTCTGATTAGTGGATGGGTCTGGAGGAGACAGCCACGCTCGGTGGTCCTTTCGTATCCGGCTCCCTGCAACATTTTCGGTCTCAGCAAGCAAGAGCAGCGGGGCTAAAGAACCACGAACGCCTTTCCGCGTCGATATTGTTTGCCGTCTGTTGCAATAGAGCATTCGTTTCCATTGTCGTCACTTTGATTACCTGGCCATCTAGTCGTATATGCGTTTATTAGGTTATTCGTGAGTGGTGAACGTGTTGAACGTACCCTTAATAGCCAGGTCGACCTTGTCGCCGACAGCCTCTACTCCGTCCTTGACATGATGTGAGATTTTCAGGACTTGTACGATCGCCATCTGCACCTCCTGCTGCGTCAATCTATCCAGTCGGACCAACGCGTCCTCGACGTCCTTCCTTCCGATCAATTTCTTCAGATATCTCTCTGAATTTATATCAGCGACCGGCAGCGCGTCATTACGGATCGACTCACTCGTTCGCCCCTGCTTCATCTCCTTCGTCACAATCCCAAATATCCCAAGCACCTCGACCATTATCTTCACGATGATGTCCCTCATCGCCTCCGTCGTCGGCACCTCGCTATACTCCTCGAGCCGTCTGAAGAAATTCTCGATGCGCTCGAAGATATCAATGAGCGCATCTTGGTTCGCAGCAACATCCTTTGCCGCCTGTTCCGTATCAGCACAGTCCTGGCAAGGGTGTGACCTAGGATAATAGCTACCAAGAGAAGGACACCGGCTCCAGCGAAAATGACTTTCGCAGGCGAGAACACCTAGAAATATGATATCAGAGGGTGGATCGTAGACGGACCGTCGGAATGGGATCCACCAGTCCTACGCCCTCGCCAAGCGCCGCGGAGAACGCATAAAGGACATTGACAGTCGGATTCAACCATCTTGTCAATTTCTCGTCGCCGGACATAGATTGCTCGAACTGTTGGACTTGAGTGCGAAGGACGGTGAGAATGTCGGTGGGAGAGTTGCAGGTCTGCAACTGGGCCATCAACGGATGCGCAAGAAGATCTTTCTTCGTCTTCTTCTCATATTCTTTCATGGAAGCATAAAAGATAGCCTGGAGGTTAGTAGAAGATGAAGCTGCTGGAGATGTCTGAGACATGGCAAGTGCAGTGACGAGATGCGTCTGAAGGTATGATACTGATACAAGCGGAAGAGAAATATCACGAGGGCGCCAACGATTGGGTAGTTAACGTAAGTTAGGCCCGCACAGCCCCACCTCGTGCCATTATTGATAGGCGCGGGAATTACCGGCTGACTTGGATGGAGATCCGATGTGTTGGGAGCTTCAGGTCGATTCGGAATGTCGACGTTGGGGTACGTTGCGCTTAATACGATGAATGGTTCTCAGGATGGGGCGGGATGGGGTCCAATCTCGATTTGAGTTCATCGGTCAATTGATACACACGCATGTGGAGCTCTATACCCAAGAGCGGGGCACAATTTCCATCAACAAACTATGAGCTACAGACGACCTAGCACAATATTGACAAGAACTCCGGCGCGTCGTGGTTGGAGACAAACTTACTGTACCCCAGTGCCTGAAGTTGGTCAAGGCAATAACCTGTGGAACTGTGTATATGCGGTTCACCCCTGGTACAGACGACGAACATATTCCAAAGTAGTGTCCCAGGCCTGTCAATGCTCGCCCCGAGTCATGGGCTCACCTCTTTCCAATACAACATCGCCCTTTCCCTTTCACTTCCTTCACGACCGAAACACTGTTTCTTCTTGTGTACAGTATTGCGGATGAGGACGCTTCTATCGCAGGCGTTACTACCTCCTCATGCATCTTCGTGCAGGAATAACGGCCTCACGTCTCGCCCCCAACCGATCCACATTCCGCAGCGTGCACACAACAAGTCCTCACCGGCGCTCCATACCCGCTACACTAGCGCGATCTACCCTTGTAAGAACTCTCGCAGAACGTCTTCGGCCCGCAGCTCGGCCACGACCACGGCAGAGGTGTGCTGCACAATCGCGAGAGCGGTCCGCGTCGCGAGCACAGGGCATACCAATATATGGGTGGAAGACACGGTCCACGACGAGCAGCACATCTGGCGCCTCAGCGCGGCGAACGTCGACTTAGCGCAGCACAGGAAGAGTCCGGTTGAGAACTGTCACAGTAGCTGAGGCGGGCGGGGGCGGGGCGGCCCGGGAGAGTATGTTCTTGCGCAGGAGCAGGACGAGCGCGGGGATGCCCGTTGCGGTGTATTTGCGCACGAAGGGGCCCAGTGCGAGTGCGACAAGTCTAGTTCCTGATCCACCAATTCCGGATGGAAATAAAAACAAGCGGCGGTCTTGTATGCTAGGGTGCAGCACGCACCCGAGTTCGAGGAAGTGCGCCTGGCTGAATTTCCTATAGTCGAACAGATAGACTACGGTGCCTCTCTGGGAAGTATGACTGCTGCAACACCGGAAATAGAAACTCCACACTGAAAACTCAAGTACGTGGTGCAGCGGGGGCACCATGCTCGTCGAAGTGACTCACAGAGAACGAGGCATTTTTGGTGAGGCTCGCACCTGTATCAAATATTCGAATGACACCCACGACGGCCTGAGGGAGTAAGGAGGGCGGAACGTACCCTGTATCCTACAAGATGCTCCCTGTTCCTCAAAGTAGCTTTTCCCAGAAGGAGAACATACTCAACACGATCGGATCGCCTTCTGCGCGCTTCCTTGGCCTTCTTTACGCTCATTCTTCTTCTACATTCCTCCTCTGGTTCCCTGTCTCTGTATTCAGAATCAGTATTCTACGGGCTCGTATGTAGCAATGGCGGAGTTTCAGCTCGATGCAGACGGGAAGCGCATGTTGGCATGTGTAGAGAACTTGAAGGAAGATTTCATGGTCGGGGTTGGAAACTAGGGACACGCCCTGCGGAAGGGCGATTGGTCCTGGAGGAACCAAGGGAGGAACGGTGTGTAGAGTCTCGGGTCTTGCAGAAATATTGGGAAGGAAGATTTAAAGAACGTACGCGATGGGTACGATTAGTGATGGTAAGGTTCGGTTCGGTTCGGTTCTTTGACCTTTTTTCCCGAACCCCGAACCGGACCATTGGTTCGGTTCAGGGGTCTAGGCCGAACCCTGAACCGAACCATTGGTTCAGGTTCACATTGGTTCGGTTCAGGTTCGGGGAGGGGTTGAACCTGAACCGAACCTGAACAAAGGCCATGCTTATGTAATCACACAATTTGTGCAGAGCCACCCTGTCGGTTACCACAAAAGACTTTGCCTTTGAGGTATAGCCGACAAAAACATTTTGAATTCTAAAAGCTATATACAATTGCTACTGTTGAGAGTATGCATATGGGCTAGTACTGTTGAGAGTATGTGGGTCAAGGGGCTACTACATGGCGTCATCATCATCCTCCGAGTCATTCCCACTATCTATGAGCATCTCACTATTCCGGGCTGCCTGTGTGGTTGCTGAGATGTGCCCACTCCGATATGCACTCTTGAGCAACTGAAGGGCCTCAAAGATAGCAGGCTCCAACCTATTTCTCAGTCGAGAGTCAGTGAGGCCTCCACTGCTGAAGGCACGCTCAGATGGTGTGGATGAACCCTGGATCGCAAGGTAGTCTCGCGCGATCCTCTTCAACGTCGGGTACCTGGTGTTGCTCTGATTCCATTGTGTAAGTACCCGTGTGCGTGCTCGGAAAAGGATTTGACTTACCCCCCACCAGCCAAGGACATCCGTCGTCGTCTCAACCCCAGTCTTGAGGTACTGCTGGAGTTCCTCACGAGGACCCACACTGGCGTGTTGCTGCTGTTGGAAAACTTGAACAGCGTTGACGAGGTATGCACCACCATAGTTGAGTGCTCCCTTGGTTTCCTTAACAGAAGCACCTTCTGTAGGGTGTCAGCACGGGGAATACATTAGGAGAAAAAACGAACGCGTACCTATGGCAGCGTCCTCGGTCGTTGATGCGGCTTGCGTGGGTGCGATGTAATACCTGTCAAACTACAATGAAATGGTCAGCATTGAGATGAGACATGGGCACAGACAGCCGCCGCGTCGACATGCGGCGTTGAGACACAGTCGCCGCGTCGACATGCGGCATTGAGACACAGCCGCTGCATCGACATGCGGCGTCGAAACACGGTCGCCACATCGACATGCGGTGTCGAGACACAGCCGCCGCGCTGCATGGTCAGCGAGTCGGCGTCGAGAATGCGGCGGTGTCGAGATGCGGTGTCGAGATGCAGCGGTGTCAAGCGGCGTCAAGAGAACTACTTACCACTTCTTCGAGTTGCTCCATGCCAGCGGTATATTGCTCGTTGTCCCACTGACTCCGGAAATAGAGATCCTTGAAGTTGGGGTCAAGGACTGGTAAACACTAAGTCAGCGCACGAACTAAAACAGCATGGAGTGGGATCATACCGAGACAAATGAAGTACGCGGGCGACGTGCCATTGCTAGCACGGCCATACCATTTCCGAAGGCTCTTGATGCCTTCGGAAAGCGCGTCCCTCAGCTCTTGATGGTTGGGATGGTCGGCCATCGTTTCCCAGCGCTTGAGGAGAAATTCGAAACTGGGTACGATGCGCCAGACGGTGGGAGCACGCTCGCTTGAGAATGTCTGTTGGACGTTTGACGGCTCCTAACCAACGTGAGCAAGGGCTAGAACAAAATTAGTGAAGGAAAACTCACCCTGAGCGCGACCATGATATCCCCGAGGCGTTCCCAATCCCTCCGACTCAAGTGAAAGTCCGCGTAGCTGCGGTGGTTGGAGAGGTTCGGCACGTCGTCACTTTCATCTGCAAGGAGAAGAAATTGGTTGATTGCCTGTTTAGAAGCGAAGTAAATACTTGTCATTGATAAAAAGAAATGTCGAACGCACTGACTTGAGCTTGATAAAACGCTGAACGAACTTGAAGAGCGAACCCCACCGAGTAGGAACCCATTGGATGAGCTCGAGTGGGGCTGTGTCGACTTGGGCGCAGGTTGCGCGGAAGAATGCCTTTGCCTGTGGTGATTTACGAATCTGGTATGTGCATTAGTATGGAACGCGCATCAATAAGGTCAGGGACGACCTACCTGCTTGGCTAGGGCAATCGCTTTTCCAAGCGAATCACCCGAGTTTACATCTTCGTCTTCATCGTCTGAAGCGGAGTCATCTTCGCCTTCTGCGTCAATGCCCGAGGTGCCGACCTTCTTGGCGAAATGTGGCGCAATGGCCTGGATAAAATGCTTTGCCGCCACGTGTAGAGAGTGTTCCATGCACCTAAGCTTACATTAGAATGGAAAGTCTCGGATGCGTGACCACTTACAGCATATCGTGTTCTCTGGAGGTCCATCCGGTTTCCGTCGACAGGCTGTTCTGGAGGACGCGAAGTGTCTTGCGATTGACCGCCGCGCCATCGCTCGTAAACCATCCGACCTGTGAAGCGGAAAGGGGTTCAGTGAGGCGAACAGAAGCAAATCGATAAAGATCGCACCTTGCCATGTAGCTCGTACCTATCTAGTGAGCGGCTCAATATATTGCCCATATTCCGGCCGGTGTGTCTTCCTTCAATCTCCTGGAAAACGAGTTGTTCGGTCTTCAATTCCCACGCATCCGGGCGACTGGCAGGTGCATCTACGTAATGCGCTGTGAGTGAAATGTAGGGGTGACCCGGCTTTGAGGTCCACGCGTCAAACGTGAAGGAGATCTTAGAAGAGACTTTCTTCATGTTCTCGCGAACCCTCCCCTCAGCAATGTGCGCACGCCGACGTATCTCAGTGCGAAGGGTTTGGCGATGTGGAATGTCCGTCTCCGAAAGCGACGGGCGACAGAACCTGAGGAGACAGCGAAAACTCTTGCGATCGATTAAACAGAATGCCTAGAGTGAAAATATATTAGAACGATTCATTACATGTGGCCTTTTTCACTCACCTCGTCTTCGCAAACGATGAGCTCGACAATATGATCGAGAAGCCCCACGTTTGTAAAAGCAGGGATCCTAGGGATGATGGAAATCTCTAGACGCGTTTGATTGAGGCTAAGTGAAGTGAATCAGTATTGAGTGAGCGAACAAGAAGACTTTTACTCACCTATCCGTACTCGAGTCATTTGGCGTACGGAAAAGCGCACGGGAATGCGGCTCGATACCAAGCGCCTTGCAGCGTTTGCGGTATAGTTGGGCATGGTTCCTAGAAAAGATCAAACTGTGTGGTTTAATTAAGAGGCCCGGTAGAACTTTACCTAGCGATGTGCATTCGTAGCGTACTCCCACCTCCCTTGAAAAAACATGACGATCGCTTGACCGAGGCGTTGTCCCTTCATGGCGCAATTCCAGTCAGCGAAATAAAATCATCGGAACGAAAGGACTTACTGGCAAACCATGCACACATTGCCTTTCAGAATCTCTCCTGTATCCGGGTCCGAATAGTTGTTCTCAGCACGGAAAATGACGCGAATGTCGGCCGTACGCATTTCCCGGGATCTGACAGACGCGACCTAGAAGAAAAGTGAGAACACGTTTCAGAAATTAGGGCGAGGAACGCACCTGATTGTCAGCGTCGGCCATGGCTCTGATGGCTTCGTAGTCGTCATCCGCGAGCTCGGTGGCGGCCTCGGTGGTAGCACCATCGTCATCTGCAAGCTCGGTGGCGGGCTCGGTGGTAGCACCGTCGTCATCAGGATCTGTAACATCGTCGACCAAGTCGATGACAACCTTGCGTGTAACACAACGATCAAGGTCGGAGCCACTTTGTGCCTTGCGTTTGGTTCCTGGATGCGTACCGGTAGAGCCACTTGAAGCAGCCTCAGCCGCTTCAAGAGCACGCCGAGAGAGGCGGGGAACACGAGTACTAACCCGGCGTGCACCAGCAAGAATCGCAGCCGGTGCACGACTCGGACGCGAATTGTCTGAAGGAAAAGGGATGGTTTCGTCGGCATCAAAAGACCACGAAATTTCGGATGCGTCCTTCAAAGAGCCATCGGGTCGGACAGCGTCCCCAAGGTTGGGTGTGATCGAAGACATACTGACTGTTGATAGCTGAGTGGGGTGCGAGTTTCGAGAGAGTAGGGACATACCTTTTTATGCGTTTTTTTCGGCCTGAATCCGCCCGATACCAACTTCCCATCCCAGAAGCAAACCAATTGCGAACTCGGCTCTATGGATGAGGGTGTAAGATGAATGGCAACCCACGACAGGTGACAACAGCGATATGCACCTAATCCCGAAGAAGGTGGTGGAGAAGGGATTGGAGGGAGGGCAGTCCGAGCGTCGAAGGAAATGGTGGGTGAAACGCTTGAAATGCAGGCACAAGATGGCACGATCGAGGGGGACATCTTCCTGCACAAAATGGAGAATACAATAATCGGCGATGGGGGCCGATGAGCGCAACAAGGATCTAAAAAAAAAAACCGCTGCAAGCACGCAGCAAACAAAACACCTGCAGCGCGCAACGCCGCGCAAGCCGCACAACACAGCCGACACTCCCACACTTGTGCAAATCTGACATCTCACACTCGCACTTTTGGAATGTGCTGCTGTCAATTTACGAATAGAACACTTTTTTAAATTTTGGTCTGAGTGCCTAAATTTCTTGTATATTTTCAATGGTTCATTGGTTCAGAACCGGTTCAGAACCGGTTCTGCAGTTTCAGGAATTTGCTGAACCCTGAACCGAACCATTGGTTCGGTTCAGGTCAACAGCTGAACCTGAACCCGAAATTGGGGTTCAGACTGGTCCGGTTCAGGTTCGAACCGAGGTTCAGAACCGAACCTTACCATCACTAGGTACGATCTATACAGGGGCTACCTCTTTAGCGGAAGTCAGCGGAATAAGAACGTGAACGGACCGGTTTCCGTTCCGAGGATTCATCAGTATCAGGCAGGTCACATCGATCGAATAAAATTGAATGTCGTGAGCAAGGCCGTGAGCCGCGTACGTTTCGTCTTTCAGCATGTGTTCCGCTATGCAGCCCGCAAGCATCACCCCATCAGCACCTACAGAAAATATAGCGATGACTCTCCGACTGCGTGACACCACTTTGCTTTAAATTTACCTTCAACTTGTATCGTTGGACATTCGTTTCCCGTTGCGTGGTTACAGCTCATAATAAATACGCATTACGTTCCGAGTAGGCCCACATGAATACGGACAGAAGGGAGTCACGGTAGAATAACCTATAGCACATTATCTATGGGTCCACCATGCTCCGTCAACATCTGTACGATTGCGCTGTATCCCTCTCCTGATGCAACCTGGAGCGGGGTCCTTCCGTCCTTGTCCTCGGCATCTGAACTCGCGCCACGGTCGAGCAGCAAACGCACAGTCTCTGTATTGTCTTGGGATGACGCATGGTGCAACGGAGTCCATCCATCGTTGTCCCTGGCATGTGCATTTGCACCGTGGTCGAGCAGCAAGCGCACGATCTCGGTCTTGCCTCTGGATGACGCCAGGTGCAACAGGGTCCTGCCGTCCTTCTTCTTGGCCTCCGCGTTCGCACCATGGTCAAGCAGTAGACGCACAACCTTAAGCCTCCCGTCAGATGACGTCAGATGTGGTAGATGTAATGGCATCGAGTCGGACGTCAGATGTAATGGCGTCGAGTCGTCCTTATCCGGTGCGTTGATGTCTGCCCCATGTTGGAGTAATAGCTTCACGATCTCCACGTGACCAGATCTTGAAGCCTGGTGTAATGGAGTATAGCCTTCGTCGTCCGCAGTGTCGATGCGTACGTCGTGCTCCAGTAGCATCCGAACAACCTCTAAGTGTCCATCCCGTGCGGCAAAATGAATTGGAGTCCGTTGATTGTGTTGTCGCCAATTCGCACTTGCGCCGTGGTCGAGTAGCCACCGCACGACATCGATACGTCCACCCTGCGATGCAGCATGCAGTGGAGTTCGATTCAATTCGTTTTCAATAACATCCACGGCTGCGCCATGCTGATATAATAGCTCTGCCACTTTGAAGTGTCTCTTGTGCAATGCCGCCACCAGTGGACTGTGATTATAACCGCCCCTCGCATTTACTTGCTCGGGATACTCGACGATGATTTGCGCCGCCAGGTCATGAAACCCACACAACGAAGCATAATACAATGGCGATCCACGATCTGCGGGGGGATCTCCGAAGCCAGACCAGCGATCGTCGATGTCGTGCAACTCGAGCCACGCGGCAAAATGTGGTTTGGTCGAGTCAAAAAGACGCCGCATCCCATCTTCAATGCGTGAAGACACATTTCCGAACTGCGCATGCTTCATCCAATGTCGACTAGCATATCTCGCCAACGGGAAGCTATCTTCGACCTGGTTATCGTCCGCGCTGCCATCCAAGTGGAGCAGAATACCCAAGCAGGCCTGGACGAGAGTCGTGTGTGCCGGTTCGGGGATGATATAAAAGTACGAGGCCTCTCCTCTCGAGGCGGAAAGCCGATCGGAAGTCAAGAATTCCTTGACCGAAAAATGCGAAAACTGAATGACCCGGGAATTCCCATCGTCAACTTCGGTGATCAAGCTAGAGCACATAGATAGCACAGCTCGTTGCCGATCCTCCCATCGACAGTCCTCCTTCCACTTCGGTGTCGCTCCTTCTGCCTCATCAAAGTCAAGTGCAAGTATTTCGGCGAGCTCCTCGACACGCAGGGGGCGAGTAGCCGCAGTGAGACATTGTAAGAGACGACGAGCGTGGTCTCGGTTGGTCGTCCCGATCTCCTTCAACACTCGCTCATATGTCTCGTCCAGAGATTTCGGCAATTCGTTGAGCGTCCGACGGATGCTTTGCGGAAGGCAATGTTGCAACACTTCCAACTGACAGAAAACCCAACGGAACCTGTCAAATAATCGGCAAGCGTCATCACCATCCTTGAAAACGCTTACATTCCATCAGCTCTATCCGTGAGCGTCCCAATAACCAGTTCTTTATCCTTGTCCCTCCATCTCCTCATCGCTGTATCTGAGTCCGCATACACGACGGATCTGATATAGTCTTCAATATCCCTCTTTTGTCCTCTTTGTTCATGAATCGAGACCGGGTGAAATGCTAGGGGCTCAAGCGCGAATCGGATGTCGATCTCCGGACGGCTGGTGATACATATATGTAGATTTGGAAGCTGGAGGCGGACGAGGTCCTTCAAGAGGTCAAGGACTTGTTTGCGGGCGGGTGGAATTCCAGATGTATTGGGCATTCGTCTAGCGCGTCCAGGATGATGTAGATTGGACCTTGGCCAGGTAGCGCGAGCATCTCTTTGAGACACGCAATCAGCGTACTGGTGCTGGGCTTACGTGCGCCATCGTCGTGTGTCATATAAATGCGGGAGAGTATGTCGCAACAGTTTTCGGAACGAGTGGAGAGCTGAGTTAGAAGCGAGGGAAGTAAGTTGCGGAGATGTTGTTTATCGGTGTCCCTGAAATCAAAATAGAAATATGCCATGGATACTAGTCCAGCCTCCCGCAACGCCATTATGTCTTGGATGATTGCGGAGCTAGTCGGCGATATAGGTTCCTGAGGGGTGAACTCGACAAATGATAACGAACCAAAGGATGCTCTTCCCTGAGCCCGCTACAATGATTCGAGACGATTAAAGTGTGAGGATGTGAAGGGACAGAAGGGCGCACGTTTCCCGTGGATCCACAACAAGGATGTGGTGGCCTTGGTCTTCCATTCCATGAATATACTTCCTTGGAAGAACCACGTCGCCGTTCCTTCATGTTGAGTGGTGCACGCGATATTTTGATTAGTAGATGGGTCCGGAGGAGACAGCCACGCTCGGTGGTCCTTCCGCGCCCGGCTCCCTGCCGTGGCGTTTCGGTCTCAACAAGCAAGAGCAATGGAGCTATAGAATCACGAACGCTTTTCGTCGTCCATATTGTTTGCTGTCTGTTGCACAAGAGCCTTTGTTTCCTTGCCGTCTAGACGTGTATAGATTTACGATATCGTTGTGGGTGGATAACATGCTGAACGTACCCTCAATAGCCAGGTTGACCAGGACCTTGACCTGTCGTCGACGTCCTTTACTTGGTCGCCGACGGTTTGAACACCATTCTTGACATCGTGTGAGACTTGCAGCACCTGCACAATCGCCATCTGCACCTCCTGCTGCGTCATCTATCCAGTCTGCCCAGCGGCGTCCTCGATATCCCTCCTTCGATTAATTTTCTTTAGATATTTCTCTGAATTTCTATCAGCGACGAGGAAGTGTCATCCCGGATCGACTCACTCGCTCGTCCCTGCTTCATCTCCTTCGTCACAATCCCAAATATCCCAAGCACCTCGACCATTATCTTCACGATGGTGTCCTTCATCGCCTCCGTCGTCGGCACCTCGGTATATGTCTCGAGCCGTCTGAAGAAGCTCTCAATGCGCTCGAAGATATCGGCGAGCGCATCTTGGCTCGCAACAACTTCCTTTGCCGCCTGCGTACGCTCGAAATCAGAACAGTCCGAGTAAGGGAGATCCAGGATAATAGGTACCAAGAGGAGGACCCCGACACCTGCGAAAATCACTTTAGCAGGCGAGAACACCTATAAATATGGTGTCAAATGGTAGACCGTAGAAGGATCGATTAAATGGGACACACCAGTCCGACGCCCTCTCCAAGCACCGCGGAGAACGCATAAAGGACGTTGACCGTCGGGTTCAACCATTTTGTCAACTTGTCATCCGCCGGACATAGATTGCTCGAATTGTTGGACTTGAGCGCGTAGGACGGCCAAGATATCGGTGGGAGAGTTACAGGACTGTAACTGGGCCATCAACGGATGCGCGAGAAGGTCTTCTTCGTCTTCTTCTCATACTCTTTCATGGAAGCATAAAATATGGCCTGGAAATTGGAAGAAGAAGCCGCGGGAGGTGTCTGAGACATGGCAGCAGCGGCGAGGAGAGGCGTCTGAGGGTATGACACTGGCAGAAGAGAGATGGCACGGGAGCGCCAGAATGAATTGGGAGTTGACGCCCACACAGCCACAATGACCTCGTGGATATCTTCGGCCCAGAATTATAGTTATTGTTTTTCAAAACATAGGCGCGGCAGTCCAACTTCCCGTCGTCGACTTGGAGGGAGATCCGAGTGCGGTGAGGAGTTTCGGGTCGAGGTAGACAATAGAGCGTCTAAGATATCGACGTTCAAGTTGGTACCTCTGTAGGAAAGGTCGCGGGTAAGTTACGAGGATTGGTCGGATTCACACTCGCAGTCTCGGTTCGAGTTGCCAATCGGTACCCCACAGTTTCTTAAGAAAAAAAACTGGTTGGATTGAAGGCTTGAAGCTCTCATAGAATGTTTTCTTCCTCTCTGGTCACGGGAATTAAACAGACGGTGGGTAGGTAGGGATAGGGTAGTAGTTTGCGTAACTGTGACCGAAAAGTTCATGCGTAAGGAAGGTCGAATTCTTCGGGACAAGTAAGGGAAGCACGAGACGCGAATACGTCGACCTCACCACCTAACAGATGACTGAGTAAACAAATAATGAACGTATTCCAAAGCGCATCTCTGAGCGTCGTTGAATGTCGTTCTCGCTCCCCGGCTAAGCCACGGGGCCACCTCCTCCCAGTACAAGATCACAGTTGGTTGACCTCTATCACGAGTTTCACGGTCGATGTCGTTCGCGGATTTCAAGAAACCTGAGACAGTCGTAGGTTAGACGCACGTAGACGTATCGCATACACTCCCTCCAATAAATGGAACCATGCACGCCGAGGAGGCTTTACCGCAGTACCGCCTCTTAATGCAGGAATGACGGCCTCACGTCTCCTGCCAGCCGACCCACGTCCCCCAGCACGCACTCAACAAGTCCTCACCAACGCTCCATACTCGCCACCCCGGCGCGAACCGCCCCTGCGAGAACTCCCGCA
>JAKELH010000305.1:0-93776 GCA_021525015.1 Lactarius pseudohatsudake | reverse complement strand
ACGCCGCTGCTCGGTACTTGTTCTTCTGCATGCACCAAACAGCCCCGCCAGAACACCGTCGCTGGCGCACACTCCCACGACCACAGTCACGGCCTTCTCCCAGTCACCACAGGCACGAACCACACAGACAGCACGACCAACACCATACCGATCATCCTCGTTGTGTGCTCACTGGTTTCTATGAATCGGCAGACGGTGACCAATATGCCTCCGCCAAGGTTGTCGTCACATGTCGAGGACGAGGCCCAGCACTATCAAGTGCATTCCCACTCCCACGGACATGGCCATCACGGCCACGGCGATCTAGAAGGTTTACTCGAAGGCGCGGACTCGGACGCCAACACGGACTGTACAGCCGAGGAAAGAAGCAGACCGAATAATCGGGCGGAAGAGACAGATCGTCGGCATCCTCGTACGACGCCCTCACCTCTAATGACCGCCTGACACGTTGCGAATCGTTATTTTCACAGGTCCTGCAACTAGGCATCATGCTCCATTCGCTCGTGATCGGGTTCACGCTCGCCCTCGCTTCGGGCTCCGACTTTGAGTCCCTCGCGACGGCCATCTCGTTCCACCACCAGCTCTTCGAGGGCCTCTCGCTCGGCATACGCATCGCCGCCCTCCCCACGCACCCAGACCCCCAACAGCGGTCCACCCTCAGCTGGCTCCGCCCGCTCCTCGCCCTCCTCTTTGCGCTCACCACCCCCGCCGGCATCATCTCCGGCCTCATCGTGTTCGACGCCGGACACAGAGGCGGTGGCGTCGGCGCAAAGGTCGCTGAGGGCGTGCTGAGCGCCGTCAGCGCGGGCATGCTCATATACGCCGCATGCGTGGAGATGCTCGCGGCAGACTTTGTGCTGGACCCGACGTTGTGGCGCTCGAGCAAGGGAAGGCAGGCCCTCGCGCTGGCGAGTGTGGGAATGGGCGCTGCAGGGATGGTTCTCCTCGAGTACGTTTTTTTCTCCCGTTTGACGTTTTTTGAAAGACGGCTAAACGATGTGCACCCTGGTTCTTTTGGTGTGTGTGAATAGGATGTAAGCGATAATACACATACTGTGGTCCACCGAGTGACTGACACGTACGTTAAGCTTTTGATGCGAACCACCCAACGGACGGTGCCTCTTCACGATCTAGTCTTTTCTTTTTTTGGTTTTCTCGTCACAGTGCATTTGTCGCTTTCACAAGGCTACAATGATTATATTACCATCTTGCTCGTTGTCACATGTCACCCACCCTCTGTGTACTATCTATGTATCAACACAATGCGTGCAATAGCCTGTGTCCAGCCCCCGCGCAGCAGGTTTTGTGTTGTTCTGTCAGGTAGCCTTGAGATCGACATTTGTGTTTACCACGCCTGACAAGCGTTGTGACGTGTCGCATCACAACTGGCGCCGGGTCCTCCTTCTTGAACCCCCACTTCACAACTCAGCTCGCCACGTGTCGTCGTTCTCGAGTCCACGCACCATGTTCACCTTCACCCCGACGTCCATAACCCCCGAACACAAACGCATCTTCCTCATCGCCGCCGCAGCCGCGGCCGCCATAGCCCTGACCGTCGTCGCGGTCCGCTCCTCAAGCAGCACCACCGACAAACCACTCTCCAAACGCCAACTCGCGCGCCTGTCCCCCGACGTACGTCCCGTCCGCTCCTTCCTAAAACTCGAACTAACCCCCATGGGCAGGAACGACGCGCGCTCGTACAGACGCTGCGCCAGCGCGCGGAAGCGGCCACGCGGGCAGACGACTACGCGCGCGCCGTGGAGCTGTACACGCGCGCGCTCGCGGCCGCGGACGCGAGCGTCGTCGCGGCGCTGCATACGAGCCGCGCGTGGTGCTATGCGAACATGCGCCCGCCGCGGCACCGCGAGGTGGTGCGGGACTGCGATGCGGCGCTGGCGCTGGACCCGCTCGACGCGATGGCGGTGCTGAGGCGGTCGATTGCGCTGCAGGAGCTCAAGGCGATGGGGGAGCGTTAGTGTTTTTTTTTTATAGCCGGTTGCTCGATATGGTTGCTCGATGTGGTATGCTGCGAGGGTGGCTGTTGTCAGTCGGACATGTTATGAAACTTATTTAGTGGCCGGTCGGTCAATCGATCGATTCGAAAAGCATTATTGATTTCAGGTAGGTCTGGTATCTCGGAAGACGGGGAAAGGGGAAAAAATACAACAACCATCTCCGATGGTGGAACGACGAACGATGATGATGATGATGACGATGAACGACGACAACAAAAGATGACGAGGGTAAAGAAAGACAACGACAAACAGATGAGATCATGCGACGAAGAAGACAAGCCCGATGATGACGACGATAACAGATCGAGGAAAGAAATCACGGTTCCGCCGCCGTGTAGATCGCGTTGTCGCGCTCGTCCGGGCTGATCAAGTCCTGTTCCACGGCGCGCTTGAGCACCTCCACGACCCAGTTCTGGCCGTTCCACCATCCATTCGGGCGCATGACGCCCACGCCGTTCGCGATGCGCTCCAGCGCCGCGCGCTTCCCGCGCCCCAGGCTCGCGACGGGCACCAGCCGGCACTCGCGCGGGAACTCGCACTGCTGCGTGATCGGGCCCCAGTACACGTGGCTCTCCTTGTCCGGCGCCGCGCGCACCGTGCCGAGGATCCGCACGACGCTGTTCGCGGGCGACCAGCACAGCGCCCACGTCCGTTCGCGCGGAAGCGGCCGCGAGGGCGCTGGATATCCCGAGACGACGATGTGCACGACGCGCGGGCCGTCCGGCTCGGGGAAGGCGCCTGCGGGGAGGCTCGGCGGGGGCTTCATGCCGGGCTGGACGCCGTTATGTGGCTCATAGAAATGCGCTGGGTACATCGACATGTTTGTTTGTTTGGAATTCAAATTTCAAGAGTGCCCAAATAAAGGCAATTGGAATGGAAGAGCGGGCGGATGGAAAAAACTGGTGGTGATAGGAGAGGGGAGGAAAGAGGGCTGAAGGCGGAGAGAGAAATGTGTCAGCGGCGCGGTGGCGGGACAGAAAAAAACAAAGTAACCTTGAAATGGAGTAGCGTATAAGAAGGTCTGATGGAAAAGCAAGAGTGTAGAGCGGGATGAGTAGAGAGTGGAGCAGATGTGTGGGAGTAGATTGTCAAGTCCGTAGAGGGGTGCGCAATCTGGATGATGGCGGTTGTACGGTTGGAAGTGTGCCTTTGGTCGCTTCATAAATGGGACGGATCGTCATAGGCCGCGACCCTGCCCTCTGCCTCAAAGCGACATCATAGGTCAGTTCCATTCGTGAGATGATACGCCTCACGCCGGATGGGAGGCCTGCCGAGACACGACTACATGACGAGGGGGTGATCCCTTCCCGATGGGTGTGACGTAACACACACTTATCACATTTCAAATTTACCGTGACCTTAGTTGTTTGGGGATCAAATATGACGTAGCATTAGAATCAACCTGTAGATAAAAAGACTTGTCCGGATCTGTGCAACGTGCCCATCCACACCTCGTCCGCGTGTGCTTCCTTCTCCTTCACAGACCGGCCCAGAGAGTCTGTTACCCACCGGTCGAGGCGTCGTGCACGAGGGCATCACGCACCCTCCACCTCACATCGACCGGGCCATTTGGCTCAGCTCGTTCGCAAGATCTGGATACCGCTTGATAAACTCCAGCTGAGCATACGAGGCCTACGCGTCGTCAGTTATCAGGACGAGACACTCCCCAAAAATCGTCGGCTTACGTATTGGTACGTAAGCGCGTTCACAAGCTCTGGCTCATTTCGCGCGAGCTCCGTATGACGCTCAAACATGCGGACGGCAGTGTCAATTTTGCCTTGCTGCAGGCTGAGCTGTGCCAACGTCGCGACTGCGGCTTCGCACTCTGGATCCGTGCGCAATGCCTCGTTGCAACATCTTTCCGCAGCTTCGATATCCTGCTTCCATTGGAACAGGGCCAAACCCTTGTTAACCAGCGGAAGCACATTCGGCGGTTTTCTGTTTGACGGATTAATACCGATACCGCGTCATCGACGTTCGAAAGACGCACCTTAACCGTTCTAGCTCTACCGCCCGATCGAATTTTTCTACTGCCTCCGCGAACTTTTGTTGGTCCAGAAGTAATTCGCCGCTGTATGACGTCAATAAGTGCCCTCTGGGACGCAGCAGTGAGGAGCTCAGCTGACTAGTAGTTCGGTGGCTCGCTGCGATCCGGGAACGCCTCTTGCGTCCGGATGAACGTCGCCTTGCTCTTTGGCACGTCTCCCAACTTGTACAGTGCGACAGCCAGTTGAATGTGTGAGAACACGAACTTGTCGTCGAGTTTCGTCGAGTTCGTGTAGTCTTCCGCGGCCTTTTCAAAGTCATTCATTATGAAAAGGACTGCGTGGTAGAGTGAGCACGGGAAGAGCCACGCAAACGTCTGGTAGCGTACCCTGCCCTCGGTGATAGTAAATGTCAGGGTCAGAGGCATTGTGCTTGATCGCCTGCTCAAAGGCATCAAATGCTTTGGCCACATCGGTTTGTTCCATGTACACGCTCGCAATCTTGACCCAGCTTTGCGTCAACGATGGTACCAACTGCACAGATTCTTCGAGATCAGCTTTGGCACCATTGGTGTCCCCCGTGAGGAACCTGCAAGCAAGGAGAGTTGGTACAGTAGCAGAAACGAGGGGGGAGAACCGACTTGAAAGTGCCTCTGAGGTTAAGCGCCTCCGCTCGTCCAACTTCCCATGATATACCCTGTTCGATGGCTTCGTTTATAAGGCTCAGCGAATGGACATAGTCTGATGCGCCAAGTGCCTCGAGGGCTAGAATGAGGGTATTATCACCGGTAGACGGGTTTTCTGGAAGGGTGGGGAGTGGGCCTGTGGCGTGGTTATAAGGTTACGGAAAGGAAATGGAATAAGGGGAGGGACATACGGGGACGGAATGCAGAGAAATAGGCGGAAACAAATGTATGAGAAGGAAGACGGCGTTCTCGATTCTGTCTATGAGGTCAAGATGCGTTCATAATTACTTTGAGCGAATGGGCGTACCGCGAGAATCTCAGCCGCCTTTGTCTTGGACAACTTTTCTAACACGCGCTCGACCGATCGGCCCGCGGCGTCGTTCTGGAACTTGCTCAGAATGGTGGTGGCGGTGTAGTCTACATGGAGTGTCGGTAAAAGGTCATCGTTTGCTCGATCTACGCACCTCGCAAAGAGTCCTCGTAACGCTCAAGGGCTTCGAGAGCGGTTGCCCTTCTGTTGAGCGCCTTGACGTAGCGCACGTCGAGCTTGAGCGCTTCGTCGCAGTCCGCCACCACCTTCTCGTGCTGTGGTGGCTCCATGCTCACATAACAAGCGGCGCGGTTGCTGTAGAACACGGGCTCGGGGTGAGGCGACACCTCAATGGCGCGCGTGTAGTACTGCTCGGCCTTAACAAAGCTTCGGGCCTGGTACGCGTTGTTGCCCTTTTGCTTCAGCGAAGCCGCAAGCGACTTGCGCTCCTGTGCACAGAATGGAATGGGCATGTCGTCGAGAAGAGTGTTTGGGAGGGCACCGAGCTTACCTCTTTAGAGAGCGCCTTGATCTGCTCCTCCGTCAGAGGTTTGTCTGGTGCGTAAGCGTGAGCGTGAAGGCGCGAGCCAGAGCGGAATGGGACACGCAACCGTCGTCCTCCACCTCGCCCCCTTTCGGCTTTCTCTCCTCCAGGACGGGCCCATCCTGGTCCTTCCCCGTCTTGCCATGCTTCTTCTTTTTCTTGTCCTTCTTTTTTCCCGAGCGGAGGCTCTCCTCGTCAGCCCCACCGTAGGCGCGTGATGACGCGACATAGTATGCGACCCCTCCGACGGCGACGGCGGCAGCGGCGACGCCAATAACGACGCCGCGCTTGTTTTCTGAGATGAAGGACGAGACGCGGTCGACGAGTGTGTCTTCGGACGACATGGGCAAGGCAGACGTGTTCAGATGAGGCAACTCGGCAGCGAAGCGTGTGTTCACTTTCCCTTTGGCTCGTGGGAAAGATGATGACGTAATCATTCCTTGATCCTCTTGCTTGATAACCACGTGGTTATCTCGGCTGCTCTAATGAACTTTTCATCGCCCGCACAGGATGTCATCCAGAGACCCGTCGTCCTTGACCAGAGCCAGACTCACGTGCAACTGGCTGCTGAGGAGCTGAGAGACTATTACGAACTGGAATGGACCGCGAATGAGATCGTTTCGAATAATTACAAGCGCGTGAGAAGACGTTCTCTCCCGCCCCAGATCGGATTGTGATGAACCGCATCTTGTCCCCAGGTAGCCCTGCAATTCCCCGACGAGCTTTTGCGCGACTCTGTCCCGATTTTTCACAGCCTCAAGCGCGCTGTTGGTGCCAATAGCGAGCTCTATGTACTCGCAGATACGTCATATGGCAGGTAAGGCCTCGTCTCTTCACACACCTGCATCTACTCTAACTGGAGACAGCTGTTGTGTGGACGAAGTTGCCGCGCAACACGTCGATGCGGATGCCGTCGTACACTATGGTCACGCTTGCATGAGCAAGTGAGTCTTTTCCGTCCCCCCTAAAAGCGTTTATCAACCACCCCCAGGACCTATCGCCTCCCCGTCATTTTCGTGTTCGGTAAAAAACCTGTGGACGTAACAGATGCGGGGAAATCGCTTTTGGAGTCCTGGACTTCGTCGAATCCCTCCGCAAAAGTTGCATTGCTCAAGCACGACGTCGCCTACACGCATGAAGCAGGTACGTGTTGGGGCTCCTAACGCGATATATTGTTTTGACGGCCTTCGCAGAACGTCTATTATCAGCATTGCGAGACGTATTTTCGAGCCATGAAATCGCTGTTTCGTACAGCCCTGTTCCACGAAAGCTTGGTCCATCGACCACGACGGAACATGATATCCCAGACCGTGACTCTGAGGATACATCCCCCATTCTCTATGTCGGGTCACCGAATCTTGCGTTGACGAACCTCCTCATGACACACCCAGCTACTCCCGTACGCACCTGTCTCCGCGCTCCATACATCGCACAATTCACTCGGGGCTACCCTTAAAGGTCTACGGGTACGATCCTGCGACACGCCAGGCCACCCTTCAGTCTGTACAAACGAACAAACTCCTAATGCGACGGTACGCAATCGTCCAAAAGGCCCGCGATGCCGACGTTTTCGGTATCCTCGTCGGCACGCTCGGAGTCGGTTCGTTCCCACTCTCCCTGTACTGCTTGTGGCTGATGTCCAACGAATCCAGCGTCCTACCTCCCTCTTATCGCGCGCATCCGCCAACTTTTAGTCAGCGCTCGCAAAAAGGCGTACACGATCAGCGTCGGAAAGCTCAACCCCGCCAAGCTAGCCAACTTTGCCGAGATCGAATGCTTCGTTCTCGTCGCGTGTCCCGAAAATTCGGTGATTGACGCCAAGGTAACACCAGTCCTTCCGTGCGTGTAGTCAATTTTGAGAGTACGTTAGGACTTCTTCAGGCCTATCGTGACACCATTCGAGCTCCAGCTCGCGTTACAGCCCTCCCCGACTTGGACCGGCGAGTACGTGCTCGACTTCGACCAAGTCCTCGCACGGGAGCCGCCCAAACATTTGTTGGATGACGAGGACGAGGACGGCGATCCTGATCGCCCAGTGTTCTCGCTCGTCACGGGGAAGTACAGGCATGCCAAGCGCTATGGGGGTGAGTGGCTTCTTTCTCACAATCGCGCTCTGGGTTCGCATTGAATACCTCGAATACAGAGGACGATCCGACGCCTGCGCAGGAGTCGACTTCCTCCGCCCTTATTCTCAGAGACCAGGATGGCACGGTAACGACACTCAGGGATAGCGCTGCAGGTATGCTTGATTCCTTCCTCCAGACCTTCTCTGTTGAACCCCCCCATCAAGGCGAATTTCTGCAATCCCGCACATTCCGTGGCCTCGAGACGCGTGCGGGGCTTGATCCCCCCAGTATCCTCCAGCAAGGGCGGAGCGGTATTGCTCGGGGTTATGGGGATGATCATTGATGAATTTGGACTGTACACTAAGCGAATGCGAAGCAAAACGATTTAACTCTCCCTTCTGGAGACCTACGGGGAATATTTCCTCATCGATGAACAGTTCACTAGAGAACGCGTCAGATACGCACCGCATACTCAACCTTCGAAAACTCGAACGCGGTAAACCCACGCGCCCTCAAGACGTCCCGCAGCTCGACCATGCATTCCTTCTCCATTCGTGGCAACCCGTCCAGGTCTTGCTGCGTCCTGATTCCCTCTTCCAGCAAGATTTGAAGATGCGATTGGCCGAGTCCGATACCTGAGAGAAACTGCTTCACGGCCGCGGAACCGTCGTCAGGCGGCTTCGTGGTGACCTGTGGCTTGGGGGGCGTTCTGCTACCCGCGCGCACGTCGACAGATTCGGATGTCGTCACGGTGCGGCTGTGGCTGCTCGCTGCCCGCTTTTGGGGAAGGAAACTAAGCGCACGTGAGACTGTGGGAACTAAGCGCTCACTTTACGAGGCGGGCGAGCCGAGAACACCCGATTGTATTGCCTCAGACGTTTGACCACGTTAGCGTGAACGCCGCCGCTCGGTGTCCCTGTTTGGCGAGTAAGAGACAAAAAAAAAGCCACGCTGAGGAACAGCGATACCAGGTCTTCCCACTCCATCCGCCTTGCCATTCGCTCGATTTGTAGATTTATATGTGGGGCCCGTGTCGCTGACCTGAGTAGGCGGCTGCGCGGGTGGGTATGCGAGATCGTGGATTCGTAGAAAATCGGTCAAGTGACTCCGAACATTGGATTTTGTCGGTCTCTTCAAGGCGCCGTGCGTGACCGGAGGCGTGCGCTCGGGCACGGACTCCTCGCTCTGGGAGCGCGAGCGCTTTCGCCCACGTCCTTCAGAAAACGGTGATCGCGACAGGTGCGGAGCTGACGGGGGACTGATTATCAGATCGCGTGACTCGTGAAACTCGCGCAGGCTCTCTCACTCGGCGCACGGACCCCCCTCAGTCTCGCCGACTCTCTGCAACGCTTGGCCGGCACAGGGTCCTCGTCGGAGCTACTAGCGGCGTACTCAGATCCGTTATCGGCGTTGTCTTTGGGCAAGGCGGCCAAGGGTTCGGAAGTTCCTGCGGCCGTGTCGTCGACCGCGGTGTCGGAGTGCGGCTCTTCTTCGAGGTTCCAGCTCTGTCGTGGGCTTCTGATCCTCACGGGGTAGCCATGCGGCGGCTTGGTTGAGCTCGTCGCCGAGGCCTGTGTCGCCTCCGGACTGTTGCTTGTTGAGGGTTTGGAGGACATGCTGGCCGAATCTGGTCCAGAACAAAAGGGAGGCGGCGCGGGGGGGCACGCAGTTGGAGCTGGAAAACCGCACCCGATCGAGAGATATATCGAGAGTATCTGCTCATAATTGGCTCCTGATGGCGCGAATGGGGGAGTCTGGAAAACTTCTAGATAAGACGGGCATCGAGCACGAGGCATCGGGCATGGCCAAAGACGCGGTCAATGAATGCCGCAGTTGCACGCAGAGATGCCCGTTCTTGTCGGTGAGGAAGCACCAGGCTTGCTTCTAGGCCTGCCTTCGGCCGTCAAGATGACGTCTTAAGAGAGGCTTTATGCAGGAAAACACTCTTTTGCCTGGGTAGGCGTATGCGCGTAGAATCACAAGGCCGCCACGGCATAAACTAGCGAACAGAACCCCGCCTCGTGTGTTCCTGGTCATAAATAGATATCCGAATGGGATACAGTTGCATACAGTTCTAGGCGTACATCTCGATGCGGGAGAGGGACCAAGCAATGTTGGCGTCGTTGTACAGTCAAGACAGTATCCCCTTGACCTGGCAAGCGAATTAACGGATTCCCGATTCCATCGGAATCCAGGTACTCACCGCCGATATGAACTTGATAAGCTCGAAGGTAGTGAATCCCCTCGCTTTCAGTGACTCTCTGACGAGTTTCAGCGATTCAGTTCCGATGATTTCCTTTATGTGAAGGAGATCTTGGTGAGTCTTGATGCCTTCATCTAGCAACATCTGGGCATGGGCTTCCCCTAGTTGAATCGAGGCAAGGAACCCTTCCACAGACGCCAAACTGTCAGGCGCCAGCTTCTCCCACTTCGGCAAAGTCGAGCCTGTCTGCGTCACGTTGTATCGGGGTATACCAAAAGAGTAGTGGGTGCAACGCACGTCCGACTGTGCAGCTGCGACAGTTTGTGGCTTGATGTCGCTCTCTGCGACTTCGACCTGTTCAAATTTACTGAGGGCTCAGCGCGGAATCCGTGAGGGTGGCCTACAGATACTTTGGGGCTCCTTCGGGCGACGGTCTTAGGAACTGTCCGCAAGGCAGGCGTTCGCCGGGGTATGACTTTTGTCGGGGCCCACGGCCGCCACCGATTAGTGCTAGTAGTGGTCAAGGCCTTGTCGTCATCGCGATCTTTCAACCCAAGCATTGCGGTTACGTCGGCCGGTAAATCAGCGTCACGAATGATCGCGTCGTCGTCGTCGATGTCGTCGCCCATATGATTGCGCACCGAACGATTGACTGTGGTTTGGCAGCATTGGAACATCCGCATGAGCGTCGCGGCTGTATTGCGTCGAGCGTAAAGCTTCCGGATCAGAGCTCTCTCGAGGCGGGATAGTTTCAGGGCTCTCATGATAAGTGGAGGGGTCGAGTAAGCGAGTCTTGTCCTGCTGTCCTATATGCGCCGTAGATGCCCGGGGTATGTCTAAGAGAAACAAGAACACCATGTACAGATGCCGTGCATCTTATGACTCTTGACTCGCTTGCTGTTGGCAGTTTGGGCTTTGAGCTTGCCAAAACCCGCCATGAGAGCGCGTAAACGTTTCCAGAAAGGGCGGGAATGCAAAAGCCTCATTCAAGGTTAAGCACCACGTTGCAAATCATTGGATATATATATGTACAACGAGGCCGTGCTTCTTGAATTGAAACGCATAACCGTTGATCCAGAGACCCCGCAAGATTACTTGTAGGTCTGTGCAAAGTGGCAAGCGGTTTCAGGGATAGTATGTAACGGACCATTGAATAGGCATTTAAACACGTAGGTCATGCATGTTGTGCAAACTTGAACGTGCTGAGCCCTCGTGTTGTTATTGTTAAATAGTACTGCCAGTGATGCGTTGGCCCTGGGGCTGATTGGAGGACACGGATAGGGTGTTGAGATGAGCGTACAGTGATAACCAAAGTGTACTCACTCCTTCAGATCCACAAGTGGTATCACGCTCCGAGTCCTCACAAATTTACAATGCAGTGCAACCGCCATCTTGACCATACTCAGCTGTTTTTTATCGGCTCTTCTCGAGGCGAAAGGAGTTGCGGAGGACGAGAGTTTCATTCTGACAAACTTTTGATGCAGAGGAATTGCGGCTGGTTTTACAGGATGGGACCTCAACTTGCATCATTCAACAATCGCCAGTGCCTGCGAACCCTCAAGTGGTCCCATCGGCTGGTCCTCCCATGGGCTGTAGATTCGTGTTCGCCATTTGGGCTGAGAATGTCACGGAAATCAAGACAAGACAAGGTTAACCCCGAGGAGTCATCGCGTCGTGTGTGGAAGAGAGCAGAACAATGACTCAGGTACGGCAGATATTGCTAATCGCGTTCGTAATGGTTCCTCCTTTCTTCTCCCTCTTACAGCGATCAGATGTAGCTTTTCCTTCCAGACGCTACGAGGAAAAACTGCGATCACTATAGTCTCAAGTTTTCGCCTACGGCCAACTATTCATCACAATGTTGACGACACCTACCACGTCGGCGGCGAATGGGCGGCCGGCCCACCCACAACTCCCAGAATCTGGCATGCCCTCGCAGCCCCTTTCCACCGTCCCGCTTCCCAGTATCGCTCCCCCAGACCACAGGCCGAACTGGGAGGACTACACATACCCCACAGAGCCCCTACAACGCCCCAGAAATGCACCAGATCCCGAAGCTGCCCCGCCACCACAACGCATCCCTGTACTCGAATACCAATGGCGTGACGAGCTAGTCAGCCATCTTTTGGAACTAGCCCCACGCTCGAACTTTGGCGGAAAGTTCGCCATCATTGCCGATCCCGACGTAGACAACGGCATGCGCGCGCAGATAGTCGCGGACCAACTGCGCGCCCAAGGTGTTCCGATCTCGTACGTTCCCTGTTCCTTTTCGTTTGCAGAGCCTCACTCTTTCTCCTTTTCTTTCTCATGTTCCATGAACAGGGAAAGACATTCCGCATCGCGCGCCCAGGGCACTATGCACGCCCACACGCTAGTCTTTCCCTGCAGGTGTGAGGACGGGTGTCAAGGCCGGTTCCTCGTCTCTGTCCGCGACGACACTACGCATCCGTATGGTGTGCCAGGCCAGCGCATCGGCGTTGCGCTCCATCACCCCTCCTCTGGCTGAGAATCCCCTGTAGTCACCGCAAATCCCGCCACGTACGCCGCTCATACAATCTCATGTATACTTACGATGCTAACATTCCATCTAGACTTCATTCGGTACACGTGGCGCCCCCCGCTTTACCTGACGTCTGACCCTCTCGTTTCATACCAAGGAACCGTGTCCTCCCACCTTCTCGAACTCGAATCCGCAGCAAGGCGCTATCACGAAGAGAAGCGGTTGTCTAGGCAAGAAGCGGAGGGGTGTTCGCCGCGTAGGGTCGGACCCACCTCACATCATTCGCGTAGCGCGATCCTTATGCGACCGAACTTTTCCTGCTGCTACCGGGAGCACGGTCAAAGTCAGAATCGAAACGCGGTGCTGCAAGGGGAAGCCAAAATTGTAGATGTACTTATGCACAAACTGCACCGGGTTGCCACACCACCGATATGATAGCGGAGAAGTAGCCATTGTAATACTAGTATACTGGTTGTACAAATGTGGGTGGTTGAGGTGAAGATGTGTCATAGGCTTTGACCACCTAGCCCAGTTGGGCTCGTCATAGCACACCATTTGGATTCCCGAACCCGCAGCACTTACACGCGGGCCTAGCGGTTTGGCATTGATGTGTATGTGATCACGTGCACTACAGATCACCTCACGACACATCGTGCCCCGCGGAGGCATGCACACCGGCTTACATCGCTCCACAACCCCCACATTCGAGGGAATGATTAGAAGTATTAGGAACATGTGGATTTAGCAGCTAAAAGCACAACGAAGCAGGCAACGAAGTCAAAAACTAGGGGCCACTTCCTAATTAGGAAGGTCCAAAAAAAATTCCAGCCTCCACCGCACTGACCGCCCCGTCCTGTTCGGGATTCCGGTCCCGCCACCCCCTTGATTATATCCAAAAAACAATGTTGTAAACTTACGGGATGGAGCACATTTCAGACAGGACGCCAGAAAATATTGACACCCGGTGAGTGCCACGAATCATTGGAAGTAAGGTGAATAATCGGAAGATGCACTTAGCCCTGGAAAGTGGGAAGTCGTGGGAGAGCAAACTGTGCGAGACTCGGGAAGTAATCGCCGCTCTCCAAGTCTGATGGCGTGGACACGGGCAAACTTGTGCTTGAGTCCGAGTCGGTGTTCGACGACTGACCTGCGAGGGCTTCATTCCACATATTGCGCCAAGTTTTTGTTCTTTCGGGGGATGAAAGCTGTTCTCTTGGCACTCCTGGCCCGTATCCACGGAAAAGTGGGTGGTCCTGCGAGGACGGTGTCGATTCAGGGATTGTGAAGCCCTTCTTCAGCGCTTGTGGCAAGACGGTAGGGGCTTCGGCATTGATCATGTATGCATCAGCAAAGGTATCGTCACCAAGGGTAATTATGCCACGTGCGATAGGGTCTTCAAGTTGATCACAAAGGCCAGGTCCTTGGGATTGGGCGGGGTTCAGATCATGATAAATAGAGACGGCGAGTTCCGCTCCTGGATGGAAGAGGGAATTAAGACGGTTTGCACTAAGTGGCTGCATTAGGAACTCCGGAATAGCGTCTGCGACCGCGATGAGGCCGTCCTTTAGCCCGGCAATAAACACAGGTCGGTCTCCCTCCAGGAGCTCAACGGTTACATCGCCTGCAGACAGTTGGGCATTTGGACCGCGAAGGAGCACATGATCGATGTGCATTTCTTGTGCTGTACCGTAAAGGTAAAAGGGCATTTTCGAAGGATAAATTGGGTCGAGATAGCGAGAACTCAGCGGTCTGTATTTGAGGACGCTGATATTTGTAATCTGCCCCTCAGAGACAGCGCTTATCCTTCAAGTGGTCATAATCAGTGACGCCTGCGATCACAATGTTAATTTAAACAACGTACCCCTCGGCTGTCAATTTGGAAATCATACACCTGAAAAACATCCTCTTTATAATGGTGGAAAGGTCCTCCCCTTTCAACGTGCACGCCACGTAGGTAGCTGTAGGATCTGCTCTTTTCGCTTCGATGTAAGCCTTGAGACCAACACCTGATAATTCACCGTTCAGAATGCATTGTTGACGCTGACTTGATGCACCAAAATAGGGCATGTGGACCAAGCTGACCGGACCATTGCCCTGCAGAACGAACGCCCTTCGAGCAGGTACGAGTCGGTTACGTTCTACAGAAATCTGTTGGCACGAAATCATGTCACTCCAAAGATCGCAGTTACAACGAACTGGGTCACACCTTAACTTCTTCCTCTGCGACCTCGCGAAATGCATTGGCGAGGATGTGCGCGAAGTCGGCAGCGAATGGGGTCATAGAGACGTTCACGAGGACGAAAAGGTCTTCTTGTCCACTAAGGTCGATGCGTCGCTTGAACTTTGTAAGGCATTTTCCATATCCTTCTTGTGACAGTTTGCTTGACATGATGATGACTTTCTGATCATCGAGTTTTTCGGACATAGATTTGAACGAAAGTCTGTTGTAAATGCGGGCGTTGAGATCATTTGCCTCCCAGATGTCTTTATTGGCGACGCCGCCAACACGGAAATTGCATGCAAAGGCGTTGACCACTAGGTCCGAACCCATTTGACGCATGAGAGCACATGCTTTGGGGTCGTTGGCAAGCTCCTCCCGGGTGCGCTTGAGGAGAACGTCTCGTATGTAACGGCGCTCCTCGTCTACACCATCTGCAGATGCTCCTGGCCCCATTTCGCTGGGTAGCATTCGGAAGGGGACAACTAGAAGATCTGGGTGGTCAAGCGACATGGTAGCCCAGTGGCAATACATCTTGTAGTGAATGTTTTCCTGTAAGTATGGCGACATATACTGAGGTCACAGGATTTTACCTTAGTGGATGCGAAAACAGATTGTCCTAGAAGGTAGCCGAAGCCACCGCTGTGAAGACCAATGACTTCGTGACCAAGCCACACGGATACGGGCGCTGCACCTGGTTTGCTGATAATAATGAAATATCCGTACTCAGCAATCGACGCATGTCGCAAGGACTGGGACTGGGACATACCTTCCCTCGACACCATAAACACCCATCTTCAGACTCTCGTCCTCAAAACCTATAACGGGACTGTTCCAGGTGACCATGTACCTCAGTCGACCGTCCTGGTAACATAAGGCGCCTGCGGGGTATGGTGTATAGCCACTCTTATGAGGGTCGAGGGTAACGGAATCCGCATGAGATAGGTGGCGTAGCTCGTTTACAGTGTGTGCGTTGACAAACAACGTTGGGTCGTCAAGATGACTTTCGCTGCCTGTGAGGCTGGGATTTGGGACGAGCATCGACCTAAAATAGCCGCCCCAGGCTGCATCTGCGTGTATCAAGAACGACAACCCTTGCTCTTGATACTTCCGCCGTAATACCAGGATTTGGGAGAGAGGGTCAACGGAACCATGCTCTGTGGTGCCCATAATCACGACGATGGCGTACACTGCCTGGCGGTGCTTTACGCAGTCTGCGAGGAGGGTGTCTAGGGCCTGACAATCTATTCGCGCTTGTTCGTCGACGGGGACGCATATCATGTTTGTCGATCCTATGCCAGTGATTGCTTTGAAGCCGGGTGAGCTTTCATCTCCAGCGGCTTGGAAGCCGAAATGGATAACTCACCTGCACCTTTCGGCCACGAGTAATGCGTAGTTTTGGGGCACAGGTACTGTGGCGGCTGCTCAATCCCGAAATACTTCTCAAGGTCGTCCTTTCCCGTAGTTTGGATGAGATAATCGTTCAACACGACCTGCAAGGCTGGAGTGGAAAGCCCGAATGTTTCAGAAATGCGAGTTGTGAGAGAGACTACTTCATCTGGCGCCAGGTTGAGAAGTTCCCAGGCGTCACACTCGGCGAAAACCTTTTCTTTTCCGGTGCAAAGCCTGACCCTGAAATGTGCAGCAACATGTGCAAGGGATGACTCATTGTCGACTGCTCTTTTCAAGGCTAGTGGATAGAATTTCAGGTTTCGCGCTGTGCACGAGTAAGTCCAGAGCTTGTGAAGATACGGTGTGATAATGCTCACCGACCCTGGTATAGCAGGCACATCAGCACTCAATAAGGTATCATTACTATCAATTCGAAGAGCTCACCACATCGATTCTAAGTTTGCAACGGAGCCGTCACAGGTGATATGTCCCCACGCCGTCGGGCGGCCTTGTTGTGGCTTGTCACCTAGCTGAGTATGAAAACCCAGCATGTTGCAGAGTTGTTGCCCAACGTCGTGTTCGATGACATGGGTAATAGGGCCGCCCTCTGCGCCGACGTTGTTGGGATTGTACATGAGTCCCATAATGTATCCAAGGGTAGCAGGCATGGAAACATCAGCTACCATGTGGGCCATGTACCGGGGTGAATAGAAGGGAACGCAGTGCTGAGGGAGTAGCCTAGAAAGGAGAGTGAGAGTGGTCCTCAGTTTGGACATACTCTTCTTGAACGCAGAAGAGGAGATAGCTTCCGCGTCGACGAAATTCTACGAGAGTAACAGAATGAGATCTTCAACTATCGCCGAGAAGACGAATCCAAACTTTATCTTCTGGGGAAAAGTTCCTCCTGCACTGTATGACATCGTTCAAAATAGTTTCCACAGATGTCATGAAGTAGTCGGCATTCTCAGCCTTGGGGCCTAAAAACCAGGCGCAGGCTGCGTTGTGGGTGTCTCTCAACGAGCCTGGAGCAGGGAGTGGTCTCAAATTCGCAGTGTCGTGACCGTCCCTCGATGGGAACAACAAGCTGAGACGGGGAAGCCACTTGGCTACGGAAACAGGTAAGTTTGACGGAGGGATGCTCGGTTTTGACCCCATGGAGATGAAGAGAAGGGAAGAGAAGAGGGGCGACTAGTAGCATTGAGGAGATGCCGTTGCCAGCGATGCGCCAGCAAGCAGGAACCGCTGCCAGTGAAGAGGATAGATGCATCCCAAAGCGCATGGGCCCGGGGCTAACTTTACTGACTCAAGACCGCGGAGATCTACGGCTCCTGTGGAGTAGAAGAATGTTTATAGAAGGTGCCAAAAGCACTAACGTCCTTCCAAGTTGACACGTCGCAGTCACAGAATTTTTCCCGGTGTGCTGAGCGAGAAATTCGTACAAGTTCGCAAGCAAGTTCGTGGCATCGTGGCCTTTCAAATGTTGTGAACCCATCATGATGACACATCCGTTACCTCGTGACTCGCGGATATTATTCAGACGACGTGCAAACCTGTATAATTACAGGTTTACCAAGTTGCTTCCCTTGTAATGTCTCAGATGTATCTTGTAGGATAGGAGTAGGCTGCGTCAGCGCTATGGCGCGCGTCGCCTAGTCACCACCAACTTTGAATAGCTTATGTAATCGTACACGTGACCGGCCAATTCGCTACTGAAAAATATATCCGAGTCATAGCGAAGTCAGGGTGATTGTACTGTATTAGTGTACTTTATTAGAGTTCTGGGCGCTCATTGGCGCATCTGACGGCATCATCACCGACACATCTGGTCATTCCAGTGCCACTGCTGAGGATGGTGCCGCTGCACACGGCGCAAATTTGTCAGCGCTATCATATTGTTTTGGTTTTGTTCTCACTACAGCGCGCGGCGTGCTGTTTTCGCCTGAACACAGCAAGTAAATTTTAATGATAAAGGTGTTCATAGTGTGAAAGTTCCCCCAGCAAATGCCACCCTCAAAGGCCCAACTGAACGCTGCTGCCCGTGCACGCGCTGGACGACAGCGACAGCGACAAATCACCGTCTTGAGTTCTTCCGAGAGCGAAACCGATTTGGAACGTTCCGGATTAGGTGAAGAGACCGACAGCGGGACCGATGGGATCGAAGAACTGGCAGGTCCGGAGCTCACGCAAAGCCTTGAGCGTGAGATGGAGCGCGAGGCCGACGCTGTACGGGAAATGACTTTATTTGACAAGATCACACATTCTGGGGACAATTGGAAGAGAGCGGAGTCCCGCATCCGAGGGTATTATACTGGGAACTCAGAGCGCACACAGAGACGGGAAAAGCGTCGTCTCAACACAAAAGCTGAGAGTGACGACAAAACACGCAAAAGGCAGGCCACATATACTTTCTGCATGAATATGTTCATTGGGCTTATGTGCGAATACACCTTTCCAGTGCATCTGCGGCGATGTTCCGAAGTTTCTTTGTTACTCGTGGCCCACCATCCCTCATGCCTGACGCCGCCCCCGCCATCCCTGAGCACACATACGGCCCCTCGCACCCTCCCGATCCCACTCGCGCCTGCGATCTCAACCACACCCCTGATCCTGCCCGCACTCCAGATGTCGTGGGTTCCTTGGATGGCGTCGCCGTCCGTGTCTCGGGACATTCTCCTGCCCCCGCCCATATCCCTGAAGCCAGATTGGTTAGTGCCCAAACCCAGACCCTGAGCGCACCTACCAGCCCTTCAAGTGCCCATACCCACACCGTCTTCGACGTCGCCGTGGCCATTCTTGCGCCGGACAGGGTCCCAGGTCCTTCGCATGCGCGCGCGCCCATCCGATCCCACACCATCGAAGGCGCGGCCGGTCTTGCGCCTCAAGGGATCCCTGCCCCTGCCCCTTCACCTGTACCGGTGTCAGATATGAACGAAAAAATATTTGATGGATACTTATCTGATCTGGAGGACGACGCCTTTGTGCTTGAAGAAGAGGGCCTCGATGATTGGTATGATGAACGCCACGCAGTCACCCATGAATCCCCCGCGCCAACGGGTGCCGCGCACGAACCACCTGTAACAGAGCACTCAGCTCTTAAGCGGCGGAGACTCGACATACCTATCAAAGAGGAACGGGAGGACGAACGAAGGCGTGCTCTTGAAGCACGCACAGAAGCCCTGAAAGACATCAAAAGAATGATCAGTTCAAAGAAACACACATTTGAGGGTGGGGAGAATGGGCTACAGGCTTACCGTGCACGGGCGATCCAAGCATGTTTGCATGCGATGGTCAACCAGAAGATGGGGGCGATTGAAGCCTCCCATGCCGCGGCGGTCGGAGCGACGATGGCAAGAGAGTGGGGCGGACGACAGGTTCGCCGGTGGATGCACGTCTGGGTGAAGCAGAGAGAGCTCCCTCAGTCGAAGAGAGGAACTCACGCGAAGACATATTCGCTCGTTTCCGACCCAGTTATCCGCGCGGAGTTGCGATCATACATGCGCTCGAATAAGTGGGCCATCAATCCCGCCAAATTACAAACGTTTTTGCGGAAAGAATTGCCCTTTGCCGAGGCGGAAACGTACGCACAGGGGATACTTGGCAAGGAAATCCCACAGGGACTGAGGAACCACTTTGAAACAGTGATCCTCCCAAGGCTGCATCTTCGGAGTAATGGAATTTCCCTCTCGACAATCCGTCGCGTGATGATTGAAGACGGATTCGCATTCACAATCCACAAAAAGGCGATTTATTACGATGGGCACGAACGCCCAGACGTTGTGAACGATCGGCAAAATCGCTTCATACCCGAGATCCTTGCTCTTCGGCCTCGGATAGTGCGGTATGAAATTGGCGACGTAACGCGAGAAGCCCGTGATGCCGAGCCCCCACCGGATGGTCCCCGCCTTGGTCCCCGCTATGTGCTTGTGGCTCATGATGAATCGACTGCTCAAGCACACGATGGGAAAAAGGTCAGCTGGATTCAAGGTGGTGAACAGCCAATCAGAAAAAAGGGCCAGGGCCGGGGCATTCACCAGAGCGACTTTATTTGCTCGACCCACGGGTGGCTTGCTGATGCAAGCGAAACCCTCGAGTACGGGAAGAACCACGAGGGATTCTGGAACGGAACATTATTTCTCAAACAGGTCAGATTCCATTTCGCTTGGAAATAAGCCCAACCCAATTATTTCAAACAGCTCAAGGACAAATTTTTCCCGACATTTGAACGGCTCCACGGTCCCGGTTTCACTGCCATTGTCCTTGTCGACAACTCACAGGGGCACGCCGCTTATGCGAGCGATGCACTTCTCGCCTCGCACATAAATCTTAATCCGGGTGGGAAGCAACCAAAAATGCGTGACAGCTGGTTTGTCCATGGTGGCCAAAGAATTACTCAGTCAATGGTATTTCCAGCATCACACCCCGAATACCCAAATATGGCCAAGGGTGCGAAATTTATTTTGCAAGAACGTGGCCTCTGGAAGGCCGGGCTGAATCTGCGATGCGGCAAAGGGGGATGTGACACTGACCGGACCGACTGCTGCGCCAAGCGAATATTGGATCTCCAACCCGATTTCCGAGCCCAGAAGTCCCTTGTCCAGGAGACGATCGAGGCCGCGGGACACCTTTGTGTGTTCCTGCCGAAATACCATTGCGAACTCAATTTCATCGAATATTTTTGGGGCGCGGTAAAACATTATTTGCGAGAAAACTGCGACTATACATTCGGAACACTGAAGCTCAACATGCCCAAGGCCCTCGCATCGGTATCTGTTGAGCTCATCAGGAAGTGGGAACACCGAACTTGGAGATTTATTGAGGCCTATGCTGGAGGTCTTGATGCACACTCTGCACAACTCAAGGTAAAAGAATATAGTTCTCAACGATACAAGTCTCACAGACGCATTCCGGAGACCCTCGCGCGAGAAATGGACGCGCGCGCATGACATTCTGGAGTCGTCGACTTGATGTGTCATCTGTATATGTAATAAGCGCCTTTGTCTATATATGGAGTTGGCCAATTTGGGTAAGGCGATATGACCAAATCTTATCGTAGAGAAATTTCCTCTTGACAAATCAATCTACTCTCTAAGTCCTTTATTTTGTCAAGAGGATTTTCTTTTTTTCTAACGCGTGTACCAGCTTATATAAGCTATTCAAAGTTGGTGGTGACTAGGCGACGCGCGCCATAGTGATGGGAAAGTTCGGTTCAGTTCAGTTCTTTGGACCTTTTTGCTGAACCCTGAACTGGACTCTTGGTTCGGTTCGGGGTGTTTGGCCGAACCCCCGAACTGAACCCTCAGTTCAGGTTCACATCAGTTCAGTTCAGTTCAGGGAGCATCTGAATGCCGAACCGAACGCTATTGACCAAAAATGAGGGACAGTGCTTACGTAATCAAACCAAGCATGCAGAGTCACCAGGTAGTGTACCACAAAAGACGTAGATTAACGCTTTTGGGGTATAGTTTGAAAGAGAATTCAATTCAGATGGTTTCTAAAGTCTATGTATGACCCTACAGAAGGTAAATATGACCCATTATGTCCTCATCATCGCCATTACTACAGTCACCGCCGTCATCGAGCCACCATTGTCACAATTGCAGCTGCCGTCGTGTTGTCGCACTGTTGCGTCACTGTAGTTGCAGTCTTCGTGATCCGTTGTTGGCAGTGTCGAGTTGTGTGTCTGTGGCATGCCCGTGACATTGTCGCGGTCTTTGAGTCGCAGTCGTGGTTGGCGCAGGTTGTCACTGATATCGTGGATGCGTTCCCGCACTTGTGATGATCATGTGGTCATGGTCCATTGTTGGCGGTGCGTGCGACTCAGGGCTGCATGCTGCTGCCGCTGCCATCGTCGTCATCATGCTAGGGGTTGTGGGTAGCTTGGAGGAGCTTAACTTGAAGTGGGTAGAGTACCTCTGCTATAGTTGGTCTGACACTCACGTAGCTCTGGTGAGGTCAGCAGCAAAGGCCCAGAAAAGGCAACACAGCTCTGAATTGGGTCTGCGTCGGCACCTTGTCCCATGTCGTCGTCGTCACTAACGCCACACCAGAAGGTGGGCTTGGGGCACAGGTTCCCGCAGTCGTCGTTACCCCCCGCCGTCATCATCAAAGCCATTGTCTTGGGGCTGTGCATAGGGATGGGAAAGTTCAGGTTCGAACTTTGGTCCGAACCCGAACCTACCTGAACCGAACCCCGGTTCAGGGTTCGGGTTCAGGCATTGACCCGAACCGGACTGATGGTTCAGTTCGGGGTTCAGAAAAACCCCAAAATTTGAGAACCGCGTTCGAACGGAGTTCGAACCGAACCGTTGATATTAGCGCTGGCTGAAATTTACGGCTGCTGAATTTTTTTTTTCGAAATGGAACCTCTGAAAATCAAGTGTATTACATTCCAAATGTGCGACGGGTTTGGGTATGGTCACTCAGTGAGGTTGCATGGGTCGGCACTGCGGGTCAGCGTGACAAGCTCAATACGAGCTGAGGAATTTGGCATTTGTACTACATCTACAATACATTGTGCCATCTGTGATCTACAAAGCCCACCACGTCGTCCTTGCCCCTTGCCGACGTCGCGTCACACCGTCGTCTGTCGTCATCGTCGTTCGATGTTGCCTTGTCGTCGTCCTTCACCCTGTCATCGTGGTCAAGTCGCTCGGAGTCGGACGCCGATTGTCGTGGACCGTGGTTGAATCGCCCCCGCTGGTGTCATAGCCGTTCGCCGAGTCGTTGGGGTGCTGCCGCCGTCGCGTTTGGGGCTTGCATTGGTACGGCACAGGCGCTTGGTAGCTTGTTTGGCTCATGGCTGGCGCATCGGCGAAGGTTGTTGGGTTGTCGTAGCAGCGCATGTGGCGCTGGCGAGGTTTGATGCTCGGTGCTGTCGTGGTGCATGCCAAGGACGCTAAGTCACGGTTGTCACGGCTCCCTACAGTACAGCATTTTGTTCTATTTGCCTTGCTTAGTCACATTATCGATCGTCAGTCTCATTGTTGCCATCGTCGTTTCCTCGACGACTACTGCTATCGCTTGGGCTCTCAATCTCGCAGGTGAGTACATATTATATTATGTCTTGCTGACATCAATCTGCAGGTATAACCCTCGGCAGATATCTCAACCAGAGAAGACGGCATTACGCCGCCGCCGCCGTCGGGGGGCAAGGCGAGCCGCATGACAACGACAACGCAGCGCCATATCCACCTTCCTTCTCCCACACAGAACCGCTGCGCTTCCTCCTTGGTCGGAAGGGGAAGACGCTGGGCCATGTGCACCGCCAACAACGACAACGGCGGGCACGCTACCTCCGCACCCGAGCTATGTGAGTGTAAACCAACCACAGCGCCGTCCTCTGCTCATTTACGCACCCCCGAGCTGCCTGCACCCCTACCACGACAACGACAGCGACAGCAACGCCATGTGCGCTGCCAACGACAACGACAACGACAACGAGGGGCACGCTCCGCCCGCATCCGAGCTAGGTGAGTGTGGGTGGGCCAACCATAGTACTCGTCTTCTGCTCACTTGAGCTCCCCCGAGCTGCCCACACCCTACCGTGACGACGACGACGGCAGCGGCTCCAGCGGCGGCGGCCAATGCAGTTCCTCCAAGTCGTATCCGCTGCCAACCACGACCTTGGCCTCGTTGACGACAACGATTGTGACATCAGCGATGGCTGCGACAACGACCACGGCAACGATTACTGTGACTCGAAGACTGCGACAATGACGAGGGACACACTACCGACGCACCCGAGCTACGACCACGACCACGACCACCATGATTATGACCGCGACCACGACAACCACAACCAAAGCCACCACGACCACCGCGACTGCGCAGCTCCAAGTCATGTGTAGATGTCCGCGGCCACCATCACAAAATTCCCCTGAGTATCATATTGCAAAGTGACAAATCACAGGTATTGTCACAATTTCGTTGACCATATGATATCTAGTTCATCATCACAATATCTACAATAGCTCTATATAATCAGTACATTGTTTTTCTGGCTTTCATCATAGAAATGTCAAATCATATTTATTGTAACATGATCACAGTGGAAATACATCGCACTTGCACCCAAGGGGGTGGCGGGATTGAAATAAAATACCGGGGGTCGATCTTTTTGATTTCGGTCATGTGGGCCAACCCACCCTACCCACCTTCCTTTTATGGTATGTCGCTCTCACGTATGTTTTTCTTTTTTCAAAAAATAAATAATACGCGCACAGGAGAGGACTGCGTGAGTACACAGAGCCAGAACTGGTGTGAAGTGCCTTCTACCGCAGCCCGTGTCGTCGTTGCCGCCAGCAGCGCGAACGGGTTGGGTAGTCCCGTTGACGTCGTTACTGGTCGCCGAGCGTGCGCGGGGCTGGGGCAAGTGGTGGGATGGCCCTCCGTCGCGGCCTGTGTCGTCGCCATCGCCGTTGTCGGGGATGCGAGGACCAGCACAGGGAGGGGCGCTGGTGCGGAATCCTCTCCGTTGCAGCCAGTGTCATCAGGGTGCGCGCGGGGCCGGGACCGGTGCGGAGTGCCCTGCGTCATATGTCGTCGTCGTCGTAGGGGGTGCGTGCGGCAGGGGACTGCATTGGTGGGTGGCCCCGACACCGCCGCTACCGTAGTCATCGATGTAGGCACACACGGCGCCACCACCACCGCACCCTCGTTGCGGTCTCTTCATCATTGGGGCATGCATGGTTTAGTGTGGCCAAGTGCCCCACTTCGCAGTCCGGAGACGCGCGGGACAGGTGACGCCGGTGACGATGTGGGTGGGTGGATCCATCGCTGTCCCTGCCGTCATCGCTGTCGAGGGTGCGCGGGGCTGGCAACGGCAACGACAGCAAAGTGTCCCGGTGGCAGAACCCGTCGTCGTTGTCGTTATCGAGGGTGTGTGGAGGGGGCGCTGGAGCGTGTATCTCCCAAGTCATTGTCAGGGGTGCCTTGATGTCTGGGCTGCGTAGAGCATCACCTGGATGGGGCCTATGAAATGTTGAAGTCACAAGTGAAATGAATAACTTACACATAGTCTTGCTAGAGGTCTTGATCAACTACCATGCCTCGGAGGAGTCCAAGCTGAGTCGTTTTCCGTTGTTTGCTCTCGGCGCGTGAAGAAATGTTTTCCTTTGTCCACGATAACCGTCACGAAGAAAAAATAATTTCGGTGAGCACATGTAATCTGCTTGGTAATCTGACGTCAATCCGCTAGGGCCACCAGCCGTGCCTGCCTGCGACTGCCAACAGACTCGGTCAAGCTCACCCTCGGCGACGGGACCATCCACTACCATGCCGCACCCAGCTCCGACGACAACGACATTGACGACGACACGGGCTATGATGGAGAGCATTCTGGCGATTCCTCACCATCACCGGTCCAGCGCGCGCCGCCAATGATGGCAACGGCAACAGCCCTTACCACATGTACCCCTGACAAACCCCGGACGACGGCGACGACGACATGGGCACCCCCTATGGCGACGACGAAGAGACGAAGAGCAACCCCACTGCCGCTTCGAACCTTGCGGTCCCACACAGCGCGCAAGACCGCAACTGCCAACCCGCCACCACACCATGACCCTGGCCCCGCGACCGCCACCCCGACACCATCGCCACCTACATGCACAAGCCCCGCTGTGGCGCCACCCCCAACACGGCGCGCTACGACAACGACAACAGTGGCAGTGACGAAGGTTGGAAGGGGAGCGACGCTGCTGCGGCTGCCCCGAACCCCGCACGCTTGACAACAACGGCAGCAAGGGTAGAATATCTAGATAGCACCGTGTTTTTTATAGCTCGCAATAAAGATTTGATCAAAGTGAACAGTGAACGTCAAATGGTCAGACCAAGGGTCAGACACCTCCCAATGTTACAGATGTTACAGATGGGATTCACTATTTCCGGCGGTCAAACTTTTTTTTTCCCCCAAACCGGACCCCCCCCCCACCACCCCACCCCCGGTGCGGGAATCCCGTTCTGCCACCCCCTTGCTTGCACCAAGCATCGCACACATAATAAGGGACCAGGGTGCCTGTTATTTCGGGGCTACCCGGACCCGGACAGGGTTACAGGGGGTTACTAAAAACCCGTGCGAGCTGTCATGAATATGTCGCTTGCAAGGCATAGCCTAAACCAGTCTCAGACCCAGACTCGGATGACTCAGATTCGGAATGTTCGCGATTAACTAATGACGCTCATTGTTTCTCCCCACTTTTTCACTATTGGCTTGAAGTCCGCACCGCACTCGTATTTGCCACTGTACCATACCACACGCAGGCCCGAAGCCGACTAGCTACGCCGGCGCCTTCTTTGGCGCCGTCGTGCTCGCCGACTTCTCGATGTCGTGGGTATACGGTAGTGGCAGTCAACTCCTCCACCTCAAATAACGACGACGACCAGAGGAGGTCAGCCATAAGTGGCGTAGGGATGATGGCCATGCGATTCCGACCGTAACGACCCCGACACCGCCACTCAGAGGTGCTCCCATGCGGCCTCAACTACAATGAGCATGGCGATGCCGCCGATGCGTTTTGCATGTAGCCCCAATCACCACTACACTCTGGCAGCCACATAAGACCCCCGATCCCACTCCGACCACCACCACCGGGGTGCTCTGCCAACGCAAGATGGAGCCTTGCGATCCCGACCGCGATAGGGGGGCGGCGACGGCAACGACGAGGCGATGATCACGACAGCGGTGGCGAGGTGACAGCCGCGACAATGGAGCGACGAAGACGGCGGCAGTGATGAAGTGACTGCGACAACCGCGACAACGGAACGCCGAAGGTGACAGCGACAAAGACGGGGTGACAGCGACAAAGACGGCGAGTCAAGTAGTTTAAATAGTACTAACCGTCAATACCAGTACTAGTACTACTAGTACTCAAACTCTATGACTTGGTCGGGGTTTTCACTCTCAACATCAGAATCATCGTCATCGTCACTACTGTCGACACCCAAATTATCTCCATCCTCTCCAGCTTCCGTAGCATTATCGGCAACTTCTTCCTGACCTGCTACCGAATTTTCGCATTGATTGAGTTCCCTATCGTTGCTGGAAGCTATAAGTGCGTTAGCTTCATGGGGAAAATCCGGCTGATTACGATGCCCTATGCCCCAACCAAGAAAACGCATCATCATGTCTCGATCCACAAACCTGAGGCCTGACTTAGTAATACGCAATCTTAAACATGTGAGAACTGACCTGGAGACACAATAATTGACCCAATCGCCCGACTGCGAGTCCCACATCTGAGAGGGACTCAGTAGACGCGTGGTCTTTCCTTCAGCAAAGGCCGGTATCAGGTGACAGGCTCGAACCACGCGGGCTGGGTCAAGGAAACCAAAAGCACCAGAGGCGTCGTGCTCAGGAACCCAGCCGATGCGATCCAGTCTGCGGGCAGCGGGTCCTCCTGGCCAGTCGGGAGCATGCCCGAACCACTGTACGAATAAGAACTCAACACGTTCGGGACGACTCCCAACGCAGTCACCGAAATACACGTTGGCATGATATACACTGAAGACCCGTGCATACCAGAATGGGTGCTGACCCGGGACATCGTCGCAAGCCCTCAGCATGACATCACGGTGTGCGGTGTTACAGTTGATTACATCGTGGTCTCGTCTCACATCGTATGTCGTGTAATTATACCTTGCAGTTGCGTGCGAGAATATTGTGTTGTGTTGAATAAGTACATCGGCGAGTTGTGTCTTTGAGTACTCTGGTTCGTCGCTGACACTGACCTGGCTGAGATGTCGGGCGAGTAAGTGGCACAGTAGCTTATTTAAATAATCCTGGTTAAGCGTATTGTCAGGTGCAATGCGCCGACTTCCTGTACGCTGGTAGTACGCACCTTGAAAGCAGGATCGGAGGCATTTTTGGGGTTCTTGAGAAAGTCTGGGAGATAAATCCCATTCGACTGGTCCTGAGCAATGTTATACCGCTGCCCGGGACCGTCCTCTGGGTCGAGATAGCTTTCGCCGGTACCCAGAAAATCGTTTTGCCCTTGGTCACCACCCTCGGGCAACGCTGCTGTGGCATTACCTTCGGACATGGCAAGTTCGTCGTACATTCGCTCATGAACAGTCTCGAGGGTGTCTATATCCACTAATTGATCGACAAAGGCCCTCTTGTTTGTCTGAGCATAGTGCCTCTTGACCGTGCGATGCTCAAGCTCGCCCTGTAACATAGAGTTAGTAACCGCACAAATTGTGCGTGACTCGGAAACGTACTATTTGCGTGCTGTAAGAATCGGTTGTCCCAAATAACTTGATAGTGTTGACATAGTCCCCAAGAGCGTGTAACTTGTAGGTAGATAGATTGAATGTTTTTGGCCACTTCTCACCAACACTAATGGGTGGCGCCGTATTGCCTTGTCGATGGGATTCCCTGCGATCTGCTGCCCTGCGCCTCGCTCTGTATTCCCGGTCGGACTCAAAAGTTTTAAACTGAGGGCAAGTAATATGAGAAAATTCGCGAAGTAGCTTTGCGAAAATAATCGTAACGTTGTCAAGTATGTTGAGCGTGGTGTCCGAGTGAGTTCGCAGTTTGGCAAGAGAATGCCAATAAGTTGCAATATACAGCAGATCTGCAATACTATCATTGTGCGGTGCAGGGTATCAACCCATCGACACAGGGGATGCAACACTGAGAACAGCATATAAATTGGCGTACTATAGGTGAACATGCATAAACCGGGACATACCTGAAGAATATCCTCGAAGTCTCGTGCTGCGAGCTTCTTCAAGTCTGCAACGTTGTGAGTAAATCGACGGATTGTGCTACCAAATGGTGCAATTTGTCGAAAGCTTAGATATATAATTAGCCTCATGCGACGTGATTTAAGAAGTGTGTACATACCGTGAATTAAATTCCTGGACTTGCTTTGCACCAAGAGAATGGAGCATCCGGATGATATGAATGAGAAGGGCCTTCCATACCCCGAGTTCAAATTCGTGCAAGAGGTCGACAACGAGAGTGAGGAATACATCAAATTTGAAGTCTTTGAGGGAGTGTGAAAACGCATTCTAGAGATTATATGAGAATCCAAAAACCCTGCAGACAATACTGAATAACTTACCAGTGTTAGGACAAGCGACTCCGCTTTGAGTAGGCGCTCAACACCGGGTTCGCTTTGGAGGGCGTACCCTCTTCGGTAGACGTTGTCCCGTGCTTGTTCAACGCGGGATCGGAAGTTGTCGTCGTCACGTCGAACTTTGGAGACGCGATCAGCTGTATCGCTTGTTGTTCCGAGAGCATGGAAGTTCTCTATTTTGATAACGCACCGCGGACATGGACACAACCCCATGTCGCGGACTGTCGCAATCAAGACCCTGCAATTTGGACTGAGGCCGAAACAGTAGCTTCATTTTAATTAGAGTAACTCACTTTTCAGGATAATCTGCCGAGTATGTAAATATTCGGGGGTAGACCCGTCGGCGAACACCATCGGGGCATAGCAGAAGAACGCCATGCTCATATGCGTTGAGAAACTCTGGGTCCAATATCAGCCGCCAGACGGCGTGAAAAAGTTCGCGCCGGCAGTGAGTAAGTAGGCCAGGGGTTTGTGAGACACCCCGAGCTGCTAGCTCCTCTGCAAAGGAATCGGGAAGCTGAACGATGATGAATAAGTTGCTATTGGAAAAAGTAAAAGTTACGTACCGGTGGTATGTAGCCGATGACACGAGCAGAACGCGCGGTAGGTTTGCAACGTGTATATTTCGACTGATTCCCGATGTATGCATATATAGGCCATGCCTTGGCTTGTCCGAATTGTGCTAGATGTGTTGAATCAGACCATATCATGTATGAAACTATAACACAAGGGTGCGGTGAATCGCCTTGTGAAAGAGTCAGTTCGTGTTCCGCATTCAAGAATGAGTCGGAGGTGTACAACTCCCCCCAAACGCGTTCGGGAGAAAACCCAAGGTACGGCGGCTGCCAAGTCTCTTTGTAGCCGTGCCAGTGTAGCGCCCTGCCCGTTGAATCCTCTTGAATGGTCTCAACCATGGTATGGAGAAGGGATCGAGTACGGACATCGTGAATTGTCACTTTGTGCCGCGGATAAGGGTCAGCATCAACGTCAACCTCATCACGTCGTTGGGCTCGTGCGCGTGCGTTCGCCTCTGCACGACGTGAAGCCACAGTCGGCTTTGACCCTGTAGGGACTTCAATAACCACGTTCGACCGGTGCCACCCGTTACCACCCCACGGCGATTGGATATCGTCCTTAAGCTGCTTCTCTATTTGAGGGAAGTTGACTCCCTTGAGGTCGGTTGCCTGGAAGCGCGGGTCAAGCAACGTGGCCATCACTAGGGCGCGGTTTGCGGACGATGTCATACCACACATACGCCTCCATGTAAAATTGAATATGAATGATGTGACGTTCGGATATGGGTAGATGATATCAGGAACCTCCCTCTGCTTTTTGGGAGGTATAGGGGAGTCAGCAACGAACGAGTACAATGAGATCAGGGAATCAGGGACAGATGAAGGGTGTTGTTGGTATTCCCGTACGAGGGCGAATCGGTTTGGGCTTGTGCGTATTTTCACAACGGCAGGACTGGTGGTATTCTCGGGCAATGCGGGTCTGATGTCGTTGGCGGCATTCGGGGAGTCCAGCTGGCCAGGACCCTCAGGGAGGTCAACCGGAGCCGTTTCCCTTATCTTCCAAGTCGGCCGACGCTGACGCTTGTTGGGAAGTGGATCTGTGGTCTCTGTTGCATCGGCATTGTCGAGCGCGACATCCTAGATAGCGTATAAGAGTAGAATTCACGCACGAACCAAAACACATACCATATCCCCGTGATGAGCAATGTCGGTCTGCTCACTCTCTGGGTGAGATGCGCTAATGCGTGGGATATCCTCTGCTGGCCGCTTTTGAGAACTCCGTGTGCGACCAAGTTTCAACAAATTTGAGACGCCGTTCTTCCAGCGACCTTGAGAGCGCGTGTGAGCGGCAGTGCAATTGTCGCGTATATGCTTGGTGAGACTGCCTTCACGCATGAAGACCAGACCACATGCGTTGCATCGGCCACTTTCTGGGATGTAAGGCCTTCTGTTCATTGAGTCTAAATGCCAGGGACGGAAGTGAATTCTTCGCGCAGGTCACAGTGAAGTTCGTAGTGATATTCAACGCGTGGATAGGGCAAGTGAGATCAGCACAACCGGGAATAATAAAACGGTGTCCACAAGTCATCATTCATCCGATATAATGACATCGCGGGTATTACAGTGAAGTGTTGGTTTGGATGAATTTACTGTATGATAGCACACGTTAAGGGACACTTTGAAGCGTAAAAGTATATCAAATCTAATAAAGTAGGAACTAGTGAGTATCAGTCGTACATCGAGTTATGTGACATACATACTTGTAGCCCACCCTTGTGAACATGTCCATACCCGACAATCCCTCACAAATGCCTGTGCGAGCGACAGAAAAGATACGACAGGTGGAAGGCAAGTAGGAAGTAAGATCGGGCAGTAGATCACACACACTGCAACAGTAATGGGCGAGCAGCAGCACTAAACGACTGGCGCGCCATTCCCTCTCGGTGCACAGCGTCGGAGTACGCATTGGTCTGTGTTTTGGGGCGCTCCTGTGATGGGCGCAGACGATGGACGCCCAGACCCCGGCTGCCACATAGGTACAGGCGCCTCGGTTTGCTGGGAGAGGATGGTTCGTAAGCTGATGGTCCAAACTAACGAACTCGGAGCGTTGCTCTTACCTGGTGTGGGTGCACTCCCTGAGTCATATCCACGTACGAATAGCCATAACCAGGGCATGGTCTGGTGGTATGGAACTCAAGTGCATGAGAGGAACTTGAAAGCCCTGGAATAGCATGACGATGTGATACACCCGGCTTGTCAATTGACACCCGGTATGGCAGAAAGGGCCTAACTTAGAATCAGCACAAGCCGTGTTGCCTAGGAAGAAGAGATAACCGAAGTTTGTGAATCTGTGGTATTTTGCTCCCGTTGGAAAAAAAAGACGCTAGCAATAGCAATCGACCAGAATGGCAGACGGGCGAATCGTGTGGTGTCACGCGTCACGCTTGTCACAGTTTTGGCGGCCGAAACACCGTATTTCAACAACACGGTACGTCGATTGCCCAAGCGAGCCTCAATCGCACTATTTCCGAATTACTACGGTGACTGCCCTCACCAATCGGTCACAATATACTCACCACCGCTCGAATTCACTAGGCCTGCCGCCAGTTACTTTGGAGGGCACCAATCAGACATGACTAGTAAATTCTGGGCTTGATATAAGTCGACGTTTTTTTTCCGGTTGTTCTCTCATTCTTCTCTGGCTCCGCTCACGATGCGGACATACCGCAGACGGCCCCAGGTGGACGAGAATGGACGTCGTAAACGGCATTCCGATACGCAACCCGCTGCTCAAAAGCGTGTGGCACCCCGACGCTCACTTCCTCAGCCACTGCCTTCAACCCCTACTCCCTCTACTCCTGCTCGTTATGACAGCGAGGTTCCACCAGAGAATGAACAGAGGCGGGACGATGGCTTCAGCGAGCGGTGCGTCCAGAATCATTTTTAACCTCTGCATGCAGAACTAAGATTCACTTACAGCAACTCCGAGAGCGAGGGTGAGAGTGATGACCCCATGTCAGCTCTCGTCGATCCAGAATACTGGAAGAAGAAAGGGTTAATCCTTGGCCGGTGTGTTGAGATGTGGGACACGTTCTCTGAGATCATCGATGAGGGTGTGTCACGTGACCCTGGTGTCGACGAAAGCTTCATGCGGACCGATTTGTGAGTTACTCGTTCTAAGCTTTTGATCGTGCTGATGAAGGACTTGAGTGAAAATCTGCAGTATGGGAAGTTCCTTCTCCTCATTGAAGTTTCGCCTGCGGTAATCAAAATCCTTAAGAGAGCTGGGGAACGAGCTGGTCCCGAGTTGTCCCTGAAGCTGGATAAGGCGGTAAGTCGTGCTGCATACCTCACCCAGCTCCAGCACGAAGGCTATTTCGACTGCGTGTGCATTGGTGCCAGTGAGGCTGCACAGAAATGCCGGCGAGGTGGCATTAGTGCGATGCAAGCCGGCAATGGGGGCAGCGCTGAGGCCTGTTGCGTCATTTTATTTGCTAACTTACTGTCATTACAGATTGATCTAGGTCGCAAGCAAGCGCGCCGTGTGGATATAAACGGTATCCGTGGTACAATTGGGCAATGGCCCTGTATCGATTGGCAGCCAGGGTTCCCAGCCGGTAAACACCTTCTTGGGTTTCATCACCCAACTTCTGGTCGTCTCTTATGCCCTGTCACGCTTGACTGGGCCGACGACAAGTAAGACATATTTTCATTCCTCTACTCTAACCTCATAACCTTTCTTAGAGTTCGTGAAGATCTCTGTCGCAGCACACAAGATGTTGGTGCAGCTGACTATCCCGCCTTCCTCTGGCCACAGGACATATTCACTCGTAGCGACTTTTTCAAGGGGTTCCTGCGCGGCCCTGTGCTTCTCGCGGTTTGTTTTTATTTATTAATTTATTTCCCAAGTTCATAACATTGACGTCGATTCTTAGGCATACAGATATATTTTCATTTCCCCAAGTGCCGCAAAAGAGACCGACAGGTCAACGCGTGGTGGGAATTTGTCCTTACATGGTGTGACTTTCGTGACATATGAATCGGTGGCGTATGCTGCGACGGTGGTATGTGGTTGCTTGTCACCTGTGGTTCTGTACTTATCAATGGCACATAGACTCGTTTCGCACTTTCGAATGAGCCGACTTTTACGGCAGGTGGCTGTGGCAACGCCAGGAGGCAAAGGGCTGGGTTCCCCTACCGCCAGTTCTACCGAGAGCTCCTTGAACACAAGGGGCTGATGACAGAGGACGAGCTCGTTGACCTCCTGCAGTATTGGAATGAGTACGTCAATTCCTCTTGTAATTCTTCACGCTGACTTTAAACCCAGGACTATACTCTCGCGTATCACCTACGCCAGTAACGACGTGAGGAACAACAGTGCAGGTGCGATTATGCGTGAGCAAGCAAGGGAGAAGAAGCGGCTTGCGTGTGGGTCTGCTGCCAATGCAGTGACGCCGGCGGGGTTGGAGAGTGGCTTGCCAGAGCCAGATTCTGCTTCTACTTAGGGACCTGTTTGGTATACTGTTTTGGCTAGGCAAATATCGATTGGACTGCGTGACTTGGAATTCTATAAATTGCCACCCACGCCGAACAAATGTCCCATTCCCCCATAGGGATGGGATTTGCCGAGCTCGGCTGATTCAGGGAGTTATAAGTTATTATCAGAAAAGTCACGCGACTGCAACCAATTAGAAGAAATAATTCACAATATCCATTATAAGATACATTACAAGAAAGGCCACGCGATTACCTTAGCGATTACAATAGGTTGTAAGGCGCAGTCGGTCGATGGGCAGCCGCTGCGACCGTCTCTCTTAGACTTCCCTCCTCCCTGGCTGGCCATGCTTGCTGTACATTCTAAGTGCCGTGCTGAAGATTGTGATTTAACTTTTTGGGAACTTGAAGTCTCAGACAATAATCTCACGACGGTCTGAATCCTAATAATTATAATAGGCAAGACGAAGGAATAATTCAGAGACCAACGGCACTGGGGCCTAATACTGTACCAACCTCAGCAAGGACACTACTCTGAATCGGGATGCTTAGACTGTCACTGTTGTCCCTGCTATTACTTCTTCAGCTCTGAGCATCAGGTGAGAAGGTTTTTATTCCTCATGCCAGTTACTCACCTCGCTGCCTCACCATCGACGTCGTCAGTCTTGTCTCAAACCCTAACCCAATGATAAGGCCGAAAAACAGAGAGAGAACTGGCAGGTGAGCGTATTTTCTCTGCCTCCCACGTTGGTGGTTTCGCCTCAGGTGCTTCCGATGATGAGATCGAGAAACAGAGAGAAAGAGGCGGCTTGTGAGATAGCTTTCTAGGCTTCATTTTGTCCACCCAGCGGACCCGAGTCCCAATTCTAAGTGGTGGAGGTCTGCCTTAGAGTCACGTTCGTTTTTCTCGTGTCGTCGCTGATATTCCCGGGCTAAAATATGCGAGTACAACTTCAGCTCTTTTCCTTTTACCGCCACCTCGCCGACCTCAATGTCTCTCCTCATTAAGCTGGGTGACCTCTACAGTTCAAGGCGTCACAGACGAACACGGGAGGTCGCAAAAGCTCATGTATGGGCCCATTTTGTGAGGGAACAACTCAAGAATCGTCGTGTAAGGATCGCAACTGTGAGGTACGTTCTTACGTGCCTGTTTAACGCACCCCGTCGGCACTCACAATCACTTGCAGGCCGACAGGTTGGCACCCTGAAAACAACGCCGGAGGATCGGGATGGCACCTTACAGTAGACTTCCGCACCAGGAACAAGGTGCATGTAACGACGCACCACATATACTATGATGCTGGGGTAGGTGCATCCAATTATTCTCATATTTATTCTCATCTTTGTTCTATTAAGATAGACAGTCGGGTTGGGAGAGTCTACTAAGGATGGCGCCGTCGCGTGATAGGTCGGCAGGCATCCAGCTTCCCTTAGAGTACTATGAATTCACTTTATATACGCTTCCATTTGTTTTAAACCTTTTCTGCTCTTTTTCAGCCTCGGAAAAGCCAGAAGCCGGCAGCCCCATCACCTCCCTCGTCGCCGTCCCCTTCGTTGCCTTGCCGCCACGTTACCGTTACCGCCACCGACGTCCCCATCGTTGCCCTTCCATCACGTTACCGTCGCCGTCATGACTGGGGTCGCGCGGGTCGCGTTGGCGGAGTGCCTCGGCGGCGGCAGCGACATCTGAATCCTCACGGGCGTCGTGATTGGGATACCATGCAGAGTGCCTCTGAGCGGCGACGTTAGGAAACCTTACGAAGGCGGTAAAAGCTAAGTTTTAGTCAATGTAACCCTGCAAAGTACTCACTGATCGCAGGCCCACATGTCAATGGATCCCCGACCACACCACAACGACGAGGATGCCTTCTGGACTCGGAAGGGCGGCACAGCGTGACGCCCGAAGCTATCGTGACGCAGATTGCGGAGCTGTCGCTGCGATGTCGTCGCTGGACGCGCTCTGCGGCGTTGGCGGCAAACCGATTGCCTTTGCCTGGACATATGAACGAGGTACGCTCTTCCTCCGCTCCCCCCGACCTAATCACTTCACCGGATGGACACAGTCATCGCAGTTATCGCGCTCGACACATGTTCAACACGCCTCGCACTTGCACTCCACGTATAAATATCATCCCCAGGAGCTCTGCTAGCTCTGGATCGCAGAGCAGATCTGCGCAACCGTCATAATAGCACGTCCCTCTCTCGTAATCACGTGGGACCGCGCGGCGTCTCAGCTAACTCCTGTGAGCCTGAGGCTCTATCTTATGGTAATACCATTAACCCTTTCAAGCACTATTAGTTTAGCGTCGACAACATTTTGGTCCGGTACAACGGCGTGGATCAGACAGTCCCTATGAGTTTTCGCCCACTGTGGGATTGGGCAGTCGACCTCATAAGTCCACAATTGATTGACCGTTTCGTATGGGACGCGCAGCACATTTTTAGGCATAATGGGGAAACAATGACTCGTGTGTATCATGAACCTTGGACGGGAGACGCATTTGGGTAGGTCTATATAAAAACGAACGACTTCCGCACTCACTTTTCCTAGACATGGCTCTTGACGATGAGCTGTCTTCTTCGAGCTCGGATTCCGACCACGACGTTTCGGATACAGAGGACCTGGAACTCATAGCATTGGCACCCCCTTTGATTCCGCTTGCGGCTGACTTATCGGTTCGGCAGCTGCGTGAGGACAGTTTTGTTTCACATCTCGACCCTTCTAGATTCTCAAGACCTCCCAGCTGGACCACCAAATGTTCTTCGATAAATACAAGTCACTGAAGATTAAGTACGAGGAGTTGCTAGCCTCTAGTTCTCTCAAGATAAAAAGATCGAAAGGGGTGGGGAGGGTAACACTCGCTGGAGAGTCGACGGAGATTTCCCGAGCGGGAGGTAGATTCTCAGTTGTCGGCGAGCCCTGGGTCGACCGCCTCGTGTTCGCAATCCCTTTCCCTGGAAATGTCGATCCACTCGACCCCGCACGCTACAACAATAGCACGACTGAGAACTCAGCTCTCACTGCCGAGCTCTATAAGTCCCTCCCGAAGCACCCCCAGAAGGCCCTCGCAAACGACAACCAGAGGGATACATTCAGAGATATCGTATCGATTCGTATGTCAATGTCTCACTCATCCCTCTCAAGTTCTCGCCTACGCACCTGATCGATTTGGATAGTTCCTAAAGAAACTAGGTCAGGAACGCGCAAATTCGGCACACGCAGCGCGCACACATGAGGCGCGAATACTCAAGCTGAATCATTGGCCATCATCGCTTAAATCTCCTGTCATTGACAATACACGCTTTCTTCCTCACGTTTGTCTGTTCTCCAACACGACACTTTCTTATTTACCCATAATCTATCGACTCGAGTACGAGCAGTGGCAAGAGTACGCTTGAGAGTATTATGAGTTCATCGATTCTCCGTCAGTGAAATTCTCCGTCAGTGATCATGTGATTCAACTTGTGGATAAATAGTTGGGCTTAATAATTATATTGTTATCGTCCTTTTCTCTCCTCCCCATTATGTTTCTCTCTAAGTCTGGTTCGTTGAATCAGACGCTGCGCTTTGAACTCTCAGAACATCCCACTAATGTCAGTGCGCTCCTTATTAGGCTCTCTCATTGTCAATAGCGTCGACTGTATCAACGTCGATGACGTGTCGATGCTGCATTGCCATCAATTACCCATCCGTCGACATGTCAACTAATAATATTATTCGTCAATGAATGTTCGTCGGCTGCCCTCTGAATCACGTCGTAAGTGTCTCGGATCCTACTTCCGCTGCCACTTTCGCTCACTTGGACGCTACCATTGTGCTGTCGTCGTGTTCGATTGCCGAGCTCACTATCTATTACCCTGGACCTGCCGTCGATCCTCTTGACTCTAATAAAACATGAATACTTGGCCCTCACATCGTAAGTGTCTCGAATCATGCCCCTACTGCCACTTTTGCTCACTCGGACGCTATCACTATTGCTGAGCTCGTGATTTACCCCGCCGTCGATCCGCTTGTCTCTAAATCACGAATACTCGACCCCACTCTGTATCAAGTGTCTCGGCTCCTACCCTTGCTGTCGCGTTCGATTGCTGAGCTCGTTATCTATCCCGCTGTCGATCCTCTTGACCCTCAATCACGAAGTAATGATAGAAAAGCAAACTGGACAACACACGTCGGTCATGGCGGATAACAAAGTGCTCATTTCGACGCATTTATCTGACATTTATTCGCCTTTCCAGACAGACGCTGTCTCTGTTCAGACCTCAAAGTCGCACGTTCCCTTTCCGCCGACTCCAGCCGACGACGAACCACCAATCGAACACGCCGAACACGCGTCATTCTTCCACTCCGTCCAGACGGGAGCCGTCCTCCTTCGTTTCATCCACAATGGTCTCATCGTTGAGCTCGTGTCGCTCTCCACGGAGGCCCCCGCCCATTCGCTTTGTCTTTCTCTACACCGTCCTGCCGAACCCTGCCCTTGTCTTATGGCAGTCTCGCGAGCTCCACGTTCTTGCCGTCACGGCCAGTGGCTCTCTCTATCGCCTGGTGATACCTATACAATCGCCGCAGCAGCTTTGGTCTACCCCCATGGTCAACAATTGGTGTCGCGAATACCACCTCAAGAACGTCCAAGACTCTTTTCAGGTCCTTGTTCATGTTCATGACGCACACTCGCTCGTCCTCGCTCTCACAAACGGTTCCCTCATCCGCCTAGACGCAGAGACTATCGGGGACAAAGTCACAGCTGGTGCGTGTCTTTTTGCTCATCCTCTTTTCAGTGTCTCACCATTCCGTCACAAAAGCTCGGCCCTCGTATCGTAAGTGTCTCGGATCATCCTCTGCTTCCACTTTCGCTCACTTGGACGCTACCACTGTGCTGTCGTGTTCGACTGCTGACCTCGCTATCTACCCCGCCGTCGATCCTTTTAGGACTATCAAATCAAGAATGCCCGGTCCTCGCATCGTAAGTGTCTCAGATCACGCCTCTACTGCCACTTTCGCTCACTCGGACGCTACCACTTAGACTGCTGTCGCGTTCAATAGCTGAGCTCGCTATCTACCCCGCTGTCAATCCTCTTGACTCTGAATGACGAATGCCGCTCGGCCCCCACGTAGTAAGTTACAGTGTCTTGGATCCCGCTCGCCTGGGGAGTCGGGCGGCGCGTGTGGAGGCATGGCACTGACGGTCACTGTGGAGAGCGCGTCGAGGAGGAGCCGCGCATCGTATCTGTATGGAGCGTTCTTCGCGTGAGCACGAGGTGCCCGTGTTAAAGGCCAGAGCGAGGCCTAATACCACTTTCGCTCACTTGGGTGCTATCACTGTACTGCCGCGTTCGAACACGTTCTCGCGCTGAGCTCTGTTTAGTTGTAGTTATAAATTATAATTCGTGTGAAAAATAAATGTACCACATCTGATAAAACGGAAATAAGCCGCTGACAGCTTGATAAGCGAATTATAACTGGTTCCAAAAAAAAAACTCAAATTATAAAGCCAATTATAAAGTCTCTGATAATTGTTATAAGATTGTGGCACCCTCATAGGTGTGTCGCAACCACCTCCTGACCAACTTATAAGAGACCAATAACATCTACACAAGTAGATTACAACACCTATGTAGGCACATTATAACCCCTTCCTGAATATTATACAAGACCAATAATGTCCATGCAAATGGATTACATCCTCTACATGAACATATTATAATCCCTTCCTAAGTAACTTGTAAGGGACCAATAATGACCACACAAGTGAATTACAACACCTATACAGGCACATTATAATTCCCTCCTGAAGGACTTATAAAAGACCAATAGTGTCTATGCAAGTGGATTACAGCCTCTACATAAGTGGGTTACAACCCCCTTGTGAGTATGTTATAACCACCTCCCAAACAACTGATAAGAGACTCACAATGTCCACCCAAGTGGATTACAACACCTACATGGACACATTATAACCCCTTCCTAGGTGACATATAAGAGACTGGTAATGTTCTCGCAAGTATATTACAGCTCCCACATGAGGCTGTCATGAGCACATTATGACACCCTCCCAAGTGACTTATAAGAGACCAATAATGTCCACATAAGTGGGTTATAACCCCCTTGTGAGTATGTTATAACCACCTCCCAAACAACTGATAAGAGACTCACAATGCCCACCCAAGTGGATTACAACACCTACATGGACACATTATAACCCCTTCCTAGGTGACATATAAGAGACTGGTAATGTTCTCGCAAGTATATTACAGCTCCCACATGAGGCTGTCATGAGCACATTATGACACCCTCCCAAGTGACTTATAAGAGACCAATAATGTCCACATAAGTGGGTTATAACCCCCTTGTGAGTATGTTATAACCACCTCCCAAACAACTGATAAGAGACTCACAATGCCCACCCAAGTGGATTACAACACCTACATGGACACATTATAACCCCTTCCTAGGTGACATATAAGAGACTGGTAATGTTCTCGCAAGTATATTACAGCTCCCACATGAGGCTGTCATGAGCACATTATGACACCCTCCCAAGTGACTTATAAGAGACCAATAATGTCCACATAAGTGGGTTATAACCCCCTTGTGAGTATGTTATAACCACCTCCCAAACAACTGATAAGAGACTCACAATGCCCACCCAAGTGGATTACAACACCTACATGGACACATTATAACCCCTTCCTAGGTGACATATAAGAGACTGGTAATGTTCTCGCAAGTATATTACAGCTCCCACATGAGGCTGTCATGAGCACATTATGACACCCTCCCAAGTGACTTATAAGAGACCAATAATGTCCACATAAGTGGGTTATAACCCCCTTGTGAGTATGTTATAACCACCTCCCAAACAACTGATAAGAGACTCACAATGCCCACCCAAGTGGATTACAACACCTACATGGACACATTATAACCCCTTCCTAGGTGACATATAAGAGACTGGTAATGTTCTCGCAAGTGGATTATGGCCCCCACATGAGGCTGTCATGAGCACATTATGACACCCTCTCAAGTGACTTATAAGAGACCAATAATGACCACACCAGTGGATTATAACCCCTCCTGAGCAACTTATAATTTCCACATGGATGCACTATAATGCTCATACGAATAATTTATAATGCAATTATAACTAAGATACTGTGCATACACTTCAGACCATATGATGCTATTACCACCACATTGTGCATCGTAGTGCATTGTCACTTCGATTCCTATTACAAAAATGTACATTACATCAGATTTTAGTGATTATATCTCTGAATGATGACATTGTAATCTCCCAGGGAATTTTGTGATGATGACCATGATAGAATGACATACATAACTGCAATGGGGCAACCATGTCTGCGACCACAGCAATGCAAGGCAATGAACAACACAGGTGGCGTTATGACAACTACATGCCAACAACCATAACAATGGAAGGAGACAGAACATTGTTCCCTTTACTTACTACAGAGTATATTTATGTTGAACAAAGAATATATTTTGTTGCCCCATTTCTTCTCACCTTTCCTTTTTTTTGACCTTTGGCTGTCATCTGCACCATAATGGCACTTTTCCATGACCAAGCCCAGGCCCCCTCTACCAGCAGCCAGGCTCATGTTTTGAGCAAGCCCAAAAGGCCCAGTGACACAGAGATGTGTTGAAAAACTCTACCAAAATAGATACAGTTTCCACACAACAGCTCCCACCAAGCAAGGTCACAGTCAACAAAGTTGATGCCTAGTAAACTATTTATGAGGGTTTATAGTGTTTACTGTTTAGGTTTATTTACAGCTCATGCTGTAGACACTTATAAGAGGTTTATAAACAGTTTATAGACTTGTAAGCAAAAGGGTTGACAGGTGTGGGGCCCATGTGTATTGTTGAAGCCAATTAAACATTCAAATCTCAATGTCTCTCTTAAAATTGCTAACAATCTGTCATGTCACTGGCACCAACATGAATCTCACATAGTTGTATGCATGGCCCATCTATCATACCATGTATTATGCTCTACTGGTCAAGCTACTAGTAGTAGCAAGAGTAGTAGGGGCACTCAGCTCTTGACTCAGCTTGATTAAAATGTATGAACCTTGCACAACATTGCCTTAATCTCATTATACACAAGATAACAAATATGTAACAAGTTTGAAAATGGATTAGAAAGTATTTGGAAAGTTAAATTGTATCAGAAACCAGGTCACAGCTTAGAAACACTAATTGGACCACTTTGAGTTGACAGAGGACCCCTAGTAAAAGCTTTTGGTGTGATATATTTCAGAATGTAAGTTATTCCCTGAAATATAAAAAGTGGGTTAGCATTTTTGTGCTGACAATTTTTTAACATTTCTGTAATAAAAGGCCTTTTCTTTCATCTTTTATGGTCAAACATACAAATATGATAATTATATACTATTAGGCTAAATTCATGTTAAAAATGATATCAAATGATGTTTACCTAATATAATATTGTCACAGTTTATAGAGTAGGAAAATATATCATTCTTCAAGGATTTTTCATCTAGACATAGCTTTAAAAAGTGAGTCAAACCAGTGGCCAATGCCATTCATACTGTATAATTTACATTTTTTCTAACATATTCCCTGGTAAAACATCTTAGAAGAATAACCACATTTCCTACCAAGGATATTGTAACAAAATTATATCAAGTAAATATCATTTTAACATCACCTTTAATATGAATTTAGAATAGTAATACATAACCATCATATTTGGATTTTGTAGTATCAAAATAAAGGAAAATGAATTGCCTTTTATTACAGAAATGTTAGGATTTTGACAGCCTCCACTTTTACAGATGTGAGAAGAGGGAGGTTTTGTTCCATCCAGTGTAGGAGGGAAACAGAGTGTTCATTGAGTGTAAACATGGTTCTTTAGGATTTCAAATATATTTGGCATTTCCTGTGTTTATAAACCATTTATAAATTCTTTATTCAATGTATTTACTGTCTATGTTTATTTACAATTTTCCTGTAAACATAAACTAAATAGTTGGAGCCCTAATTGTAAGTGCATTTGATTCCCAGGACTAAAGGTGACTGAGGTAATGTCTGTAGTCGGTCTATGTGATCCTTTGGTAATGTTCTTGGTTCTTTCTAGTACATCCAGTTGGGTTGTTGAAGATCGTTCTTCTTGTTATCGCCACAGGTCACTGCCCTCAATTTTAGGGATTGACGATATTCAGAATGGAGTGTTGTTGGCCAAGTCTATGCATTCAATGCTCGCTCATGGAGAAGTTGCCTTTCTAAAGGTATGAAGTTTGGCAACTTGTACTTAGACATCATTAAAATGCAACCATTTTTAGATGCCAAACTGCGGACTGGACCCCACTGACATATCTAGGGTTGACCTAGGTGTTGTGATATGACGATCCCTGTGGTGTTAAACAGTGTTTGAGAAGCTAGTAAACATGGCAACATGTGTACTCAGTTAGGAAAGAAAAGACTGGATTCATGAAGTAGTCTACCTAGTAAACACAGCAATGCATGTACTACAAGTCCATTAGTGTCACAGTAATAAGTTGGAAACAAATGCCCACCTCAGTCAGGAAAGAAAAGACTGAGGTGCAACACAGTAGTCTACAGCCTTAAGAGCAAAAATGGAATTGTATAGTTAATAAAGCCCCTCAGGGCACACAGCATAAGTAAAAACACATGCTACTGCCAGGGATTGCCCAACTTTCTGCTTGTGCACCAGCAGGAAAGTGGTGCAAGTTGGACAAGTTGGCAAGTTAAACATAACATTGCTCTATTCTTTAATATCTTTTTTATTGCTAAAATAAAATAAAATGTCAGAAAAAATAAGCTATTTATAATGATATTATAAGCATTTAAAAGGCAATATAATAATTGTAATCAGTTCCCACTTTTTTTGATAGATGAAAAAAATATATTTCAATTACTACAATACAAAAAACAAAAGCTAAAATATGTATATTGTAAGTACTGAGTACCAGGCCAGGCATTGTGTTGTGGTCACACGCTGCATTGGGGTGAGGGTCTTGGCACACCATGTTGGGTTGGGGTGGTGGTGAGTCAGCAGGTGGCATGGTCATGTGTGCCATGTTGGGGCGGTGTGGGGTTGGTGGTGACTGCCTTGCATGCCATGTTGAGGCAGCATGGCAGGTCAACTTGCCAACTTGTGGGGGTTGTACAAGGTTGTACAAAGTGTCACAACCTTGTACAACTGTTGGGATACAGCCTGGAACAGACATAGTCCAGCAAACTGAGGCTAGACCAACATATTATATAATTGTTATATTACCATAGCCAAATGATTATCTAAGTATATATCTTGGGAGAGAGGAGCATACACTCTCCTCTGGACTACTACCTCACACATTGTTCACCTAAACGGCTGCCTGCCTCTGTAAATATCTATAAGTTATGGGCCCTGGCATAGCCAGGTGAACATTGTACATCTAATATATTTCCTTTCCACATAATATCTATGGGCATACATCAAGCCCCTATCTCATGTGAACACACATCCAGAGTTGATAGTACTTTCCAAGTGCCAGACACCTGATGACACAGGCATCCAGTATCACTGGATGACATTGGCATCTAGGAAGTCCAAAGCACAAGAAAGTTTGACGATGCACAAGAAAGCTTGTCCACTATGACCTTCACTATGACTAACCCCCTATAGCACATCAAAGCTCGCATCCAAGGGACGAGCAATGATATAGCCTGGACCCAAGATATCAGCATCCATAGGATGACACTGACATCCCAAGAGTCTGCTGGCAAAGTGCAATGGGGTACGTTCAGTGCATGAGAAACTTTGACCACACGCAAGAACATTTCATCACATACTTTATTACAACCCCCTATTCCTGCAATAAACACACCTTGGACTCAATGCTGCTGGTATCCAGCACAGCTGGATAACATTGGCACTTTGAGAGTCTGAGATGTGAGAATATGACCATCCAGCACAGCTGGACAGAGCTAACATCACCAATGTGTAGGCCGGGACAGCTTCCAGAAGTACACACAAAGTGCTGTACTCATTTGCAATTCCCATGTGCCCATGTAACTCAAACAACCATTGCTGAGGACACCTTGGTGAATGCCTTGAAGCACTTTAGTAAGGCTGAGCATGAGTGCACTCATGGGTGACTCGGATCCTTACCCATGGGTATTCCTTTGTTTAATTCCTAAACTCAGATCCTTGAAGGATCTGCCATGTGGGTGATCCATACCCATGGGTGTGCAGATACCCATGGGTTATTTGTATAGACAGATCCTCATGGGTACCCATTGTCACGATCATGGATCGTGCCATCTATCATTTTGTGTTCCTTATCTGATCGTTTCATGTTCTTTATCTGATTCACTTCTGCTTCTGCTTCTGGATTGTTCTCTCTACCTCGCTTCTGTTCTCTCTAGAATTCTTGACAGCACATACTTGTTCTATATTTAGTCCCACACTTACGCGTCCCTGGAAAAACATAGAAAAACCACAGAAAAAGAAATTGTTGTAACAGTACTTAAAGACTCATAGTTTACTCTGTATTTCCTTGTTCTAGTCTTGTTGCTTCCCTGTTGAATCCAAGCTTTTACCACCTTTCCTTTCCTCTGCTAGCCAGAGTCCCATTCTCATCTCTGTCCCACTGTGAATTGTCGGTGACTGTCAGGATCTGCTGACTAAGCCAAACCTTTGTCCCCATGACTTTACGACTAAGTGGTAGCAGCTCAGAAACTGCAAGTCCATCTCTAGGATCGTAAAACCCATGCAATTGTTACTCAAGTTGTTACCTGAATGTATACTAAAAGTCTGGATGTACCAAATATATATTAATTTGTATCCATCTTGTCATCTAGGATAGCAATAACCTCCCCCACCCCCTTCTCTTTCTCCTTGCCCTTCCTGGACCGCTTACTCTTATTCTTAAACAACACCATAATCTCCTCTTGAGGTACAACATTATGCTGACATCCACACCAGGAACCAAGTACTGTTGCAGCACGAGTTGACTCATCAGATAATGAGTGCCTCATCTTGGAAACAGTAAGTCCCCCTTGTGAAAAGGCACGCTCAACATCAGTTGAAGTAGCTGTTATATGTTATGTCATAACACACACTAACATTGAGAGTGAATAGCACACACCAGGTATAGATAAGAAGTCAAGTGCCATTTGTGCAAGTGAGTGGCCAGTTGTCAACATAACTGACCACCAGGCAATGGCATCAACACCTTTCTCAAGCTTGATTGTTGGTGTAGTGAGCCATTCTTCAAGGGCATCAGACTCGGAGGATAATGTCATCATCAAGGTCCTTGAAATAATGAGCAGATGCTGAGGTACTCTGCTAACCTAGAATGAGAAACTTAATTTGGGTGCATGGGATAGCACATACCTTGGATGCTGCTGCTGCTGATGTTGACAAACTTGATACAGTGGGCTTGTACTTCTTCCATTCTTCTCGAGCTACATCCTTGGCTGCCTCAATCCAAGTTGACTCCCACTTTGCTTTGATAAAGTATGATGTTGTGTATTTTGGATGGAGAACTGTGAAGTGATATCAGCACTAATAAGAGAGAATTGAGGTGAACCACACACTCATTGCAACCCAGAAAATAATAGACTCATCTGTCTTTGAGTAGTACTTATTGAGCATGAGAGAGCCATGCACAGCAGCCAAACGAATAGCTGGGGGTAAAGTGACATCATCAATGAACTCATCGAGTGCCTCACTGACAATGTTGATGATTGGAATAACTTGATGTATGAGGGGCACCATGTTCCGACATATCCTCTTTGTTGCAGTAAGGAACACCTGGTGAGAGAAGCTTAGTTGTATTTTAGCTCAGGAAATGTGGACATACATCAAGAAGCAGGTGAAGGCACTTAAGAAGATCCCACTCATCAGCACTAGGCTGGACTTTGCCGCTATTGGATCTTCGGATGGCAGAGGGGTCCCACAGTGATATGACCTTGCTGATGGGGACCACATGGGGTCGAAAAAGAGCAGCCAGGGCCTTGAAAGGGGTTGCCCGTTTTGGCTGCCCAGAGTGCATGTGGGAGCGCAGTGCCAATGCCATGCTGGCTGGCTGGCTGGCTGGCGATATAAGCCGAGCAGGAAGCCCCCCCTCCTCCCCACTCACACTCACCCACATTGCAACCAGTCTACCAGGGATCGCACCATGCCATGCTATGCCAGCCAACTCCCCTGGTAGGTCTTAAGACTGGTAGGCTCCCTAAATGGTCTCGGAAGGCACAGCGGTTGGGGTAGCAGTGCCCCTTGACAAGAACTTTCGCAGGTTTGAAACTGCTACTGACTGCTTGGCTTTGCCCACCTCTGGGCATACTGTACTGACCCTTATCCTCAGAGACGGGTGGCAGACAGATGTACCATGTCAGATCTGACAGCCCAAGCGCCCCTCTGCACAAAGTCATTGCCCTATGCCCTAGCGGGCAGAGGCCACGTGCATTGTCGTAGACGACCCCCTTTGACTTGTTATATTCCTTCTTGATGACAAGCATGTTGAGGGCTTGTTGGAGCAGAAGCGCACTCTCTACCATGAGGGCAGTGCTATTCCAGCGAGTTGGTACATCTTTCGTGATTGTCGTTGGTGGTATCTTGCAGATGCAGCATATGTCTTCAAGATTGGCTCAGATGGTGGGGCTATTTGAAATCTTGAACACCAGGGTACGTAGCTGTAGGACACTTATTAGACAGTACTCAACAAAAAGGATAAACAACATACCTTGAATATAGCAAAACAACCGAGGTTGATGTCCTGGCAAGTCAGCACGGGCATACGCTCATCATAACCTGTGTCATCAACAACTTGCTGGATGGCAGCCAGGTCGCTATCCTGAACTGACCGATCCAGTGGGTTTGTTGTGTTGTTGTGTGTTGTAGTGACAGCTGCTGTCACCTCCTCAACGTCCTCTGCATCCTCCATTACTTCCTCATCATCAACTAACTCAAGTGCTGCCAGCGCTTTATCGTCTTCAGGTGAACTTAGATTGGCCACTTGAGCAGTTTTGGCGAATTGCGAAAGTACAGCCTGTATTTATCAAGCATGAGAAGAGGCACAAGAGATAGAACCATGAGCTTACCTTAACGACGAGGTTGAGCACATGAGCAAAGCACCACACACGAAACTTGCCACCACCAAAGTTTGGAAGGAGCAGCTCAAGCTCCGTGACCATCGTGTCATTGTTGGAAGCATTATCGCAGACAAGGGCCATGAACTTGTCCTGGATGCTGTATGTCATCAACAGCTCAGCCACCCGTGCTAGTGTTGCCAAAGTTCGGTTCAGTGCGGTTCAGGCCCCCCCAGTGCCGAACCCGAACCTGAACTTTGTCCGAATTTCCGAACCTGAACCTGAACCGGACCCGAACGTCCTGAACGCGTTCGGGTGCGTTCGGTTCACGTTCGAACGCTGAACTATGCGGGGGGTTTTTTTTTTTTCATTGTAACATCTACTGACGTCTACTGGCTACTACATGCTGAATAAACTATGTAAATCTAGCTAGCCGCGGTCCTATCATCATCGTCGTCACCGTGGTTGCAGGTGGGGTCGTTGTCGCGTTGTGGGCCGTGGCCACCTTCATCCGAAGTTCGTGCATTAGCGGGGCGGCGGCGGCGGCGGTTGATGGCTCGTGAGGCGTGTATAACCCCAAAGTGACCCGGAGAGGCGAAGGCGAAGGTGGTGGTGGCGGCAGCAGAGATTCAGGGGCGAACGACAGAAATCTGCAGAACAGCACAATTGTCAGAAAGAAGTTGGTACCAATTGGCACACTGACTTTGTGCTGCGGCGACGACGTCCGCGACTGTGGGCGCGACATGGAGATCGACGTCGGGGCGGTAGACTCGGCGGAGTGCATGGTGCACGAGCCCGCTGGGGATGAGGGTGATGTGAGCCACTGTCGTCGTCGTGATCGGTGAGTAGCTTGTAATGGTTCGGAGCTCACATGCGTACCTACCAAAATCCGGCCATGGGGACGGATAGCCCCAAAGCGACCTGGGACGTCGAAGACGGTGGGAACAGCGAGGACTCGTGTTGTTAGTGGGCAGATGTACAAGAAAGTGCTCTTTCCGGAGCAAATGTCGGAGGTCTTGCAACATGTTGCCAAAATCCCGCGTGAGCGGATCGAAGTGATCGAGCGTGGCATCCAAGGCGATGTGAGCTGCTGTCATCATCGTGATTGGTGAGTAGCTTGTAATAGTTGGGAGCTCACATGCGTACCTACCAAAATCTGGGCCACGGGGATGGATAGCCCCAAAGCGACCCGGGACGTCGAAGACGGTGGGAACAGCGAGGATTCGTGTTTTTAGTGGGCAGATGTACAAGAAAGTGCTCTTTCCGGAGCAAATGTCGGAGGTCTTGCAACGTGTTGCCAAAATCCCACGTGAGCGGATTGAATCGATCGAGCGTGGCGTCCAAGGCGATGTGATCCAAGGCGATGTGACCTTTCTTTCTGACAAAGAACTTGTGCGATGGCCCGCCGACGGTGATGAAAGGGGAAAAGTTAGCCTGGCTGGGAAACGGTGAGGCGGGCACGCATGAGTAAATGTCGGAAGTCTTGCAACATGCTACCAAAGCCCGTGTGAACGGATCGAAGCAATCAAGCCTGGGGTCCAAGGCGATGTGAGGTGCTGTCGTCAGCGCAATTGGTGAGTGGCTTGTAATGGTTCGGAGCTCACATGCGTACCTACCAAAATCCGGGCCACGGGGATGGATAGCCCCAAAGCGACCCGGGACGTCGAAGACGGTGGGAACAGCGAGGACTCGCAGCGGATGGAGTCCGATGGACGGCTTCGTCGGACGTTGCCTCGGGGGGATTAAATCAGTGGTTGAGATCTGCACGATTGTTGGCGGACAGATGTACAAGAAAGTGCTCTTTCCAGAGCAAAAGTCGGAGGTCTTGCAACATGCTGCCAAACGCCCACGTGAGCGGATCAAAAAGGTCAGAGTTGGGCAGCCAGGGCAGGAAAACGGTGAGACGGGGGCGGGCACGCACATGTAGCCAAAAGCCTGCGTAAGCGGAACGAAGCGATTGAAAAGGTCAGAGCTGGGCAGCCAGGGCAGGAAAATGGTGAGGCAGGGGCGGGCATGCACGAGCAGCAAATGTCGGAAGTTGCAACATGCCGTGTGAGCCTGAGCGGATCGAAGCGACTGAAAAAGTCAGAGCTGGCGGGGGCAGGGAAATGGCGAGGCAGGGGCGGGCACGCATGAGCAAATGTCGGAAGTCTTGCAAGATGCTGCCTCAGCCCGCATGAGCGGATCGAAGTGATCGAAAAAGTCAGAGCAGGAAAATGGGGAGGCGGGGGCGGACACGTACGAGCAAATGTCGGAAGTCCTGCAACATGCCGCGTGAGCTGAGCGGATCGAAGCGACTGAAAAGGTCAGAGCTGGGCAGCCAGTGCAGGAAAATGATGAGACGGGCACATACTGCCAAAAGCCCGCGTGAGCAGATCGAAGTGATCGAAAAGGGCAGGAAAATGGTCAGGGGCGGGCACGCACGAGCAGATGTCGGAAGTCTTGCAACATGTTGCCAAAGCCGTGTGAGCGGATCAAAGCAATGGAGCATGGCGTCCAAGGCGATGTGAGCCTTCTTCTGACGAAGTGGTAAAGGAAAAGAAAAGACAGATGAGGAGTTTATCGATAAAACTTCGCAAGAAGAGGACGAACAATACCGCACAGTGGGAGGAGGTGTGGGAAAGGTCACTTCTCACGCAGCACGCTCGACTGACGCGACTTGGCGTTCAAGGCCGCAAGGCGTTATTCCTAATTTCCTAATTTCCCTACATGACGCTGGTACTTTATTGTTGCAGCTACACAAGACTCTCAAGTATTGTATGTATAGTTCCCATGAAATAAACACTTTCTTTTCTGCAAGTCGTGTAATGATCAAACTGAAATCTGCCGTCCGCAACACCTCAACCCTGTAACCGTACCTGCAAGACCCACAAGACATTTACTGTGACCACGCATTGACCCACACCCGCACCCCTTCCCTACATGTTCCACTCCCATTCACGAGGCTCATGTGCCTTGGCTTCACCGCTAGCGTTGATCACTCCATTTTTGTAAGCGCTCTTCAAAATTTGAAGTGCCTCAAAGGACTCCGGGAGGAGGCGGTTGCGACGAAGAGTGCCAGTCAAAGCACCACTTGAGAAAGCGCGCTTAGAGGGGACAGACGATCCCTGGATCGCAAGGTAATCACGAGCAATACGAGCAAGGGTGGGGTATTGGGTTTGGTGATAGCTCCACCAACGGACTGGATCTGTGACGTTGGCCTCAAGTGGGCTCTCCAGGTAATCCTTAAGCTCCTTATGGGGATCGTGTGAGACAGCTTCAGTGCGCAGACGGGACTGAACGGCGGCTCTCATCCATGAGGCAGCATAGCCTGACTTCCGAGGAGCCTGAGGTGAACCTACAAGGCCGGCGTACCACAAGTCAGTCATAAAGTCATGGTTTATTGTATGACCACGACGATACGCACCATTTGGTGGAAAGGGCCCGGGCTCTGTGGGGGCTGACAGTTGCGGCGGCTCATAGTAACTGTCGAACTTTTCCGAGTCAATACATAGCTGATAAATATGTGCACGGGTAGTACTTACAATGCGTTCCAAAGCCTCAGCACCGGCAGTAACGCGCTCCTCGTCCCAGTTAGCCCTGCAGTATTCCAGTTTGATGGTTGGATCGAGGGCTGGTTAGTTTCCGCCGAAGAGTCTGAACAATGAGCAGCGCGTTGTATAATAAACAAAACCCACCAAGACATACGAAATACACGTCCGTCTCGCTGATAGAACTATACCATTTTTTGACCTTTTCTAACCCTTTCTCGATCACGTGCTTAACTCGTGCGAACTTGGGATTTCTGGCCATAATTTCCCAGCGCTCTTGCAGGCATTTGAGGGTGGGGATTGTGCGCCAAACCGTAGGCGTCTTCTCCGATGAGAATGATGCTTGCGCTTCTTGGGGTTCCTGAAGGACCTCCCGCATGAGCTCAAGGAGCTTCCATTCATCCGGGGTGATCCTGTAGTCGAAGTACGACTTGTTCTTCAACTTCGGGACCCTATCAGAGTCATCAGCGACAAGGACAAATTTATTTACGGCCTAAACAACAGATCAGCAATATTAACATGAAGACGAACACTGGGCTCACCAATTTTCTCGATAACAGTCGCTCAAGGAGGTCATACATAGACCCCCAGCGAGTGCGCACCCATTTCTTCAATTCCAATGGCTTGACACCTTCCTCGGCACAGACTGTCTCAAAATATGATTTGGCTTGAGGCGAACGCCGGATCTGCGTAATTAGCGCTATGGCTTTCCCGAGCAAGTCACCGGGCTGAAAGGTAACAGCGCCGTCAACCTCTTCGTCGTCTGGCATGTTTTCGAGTTCCTCCCAGTTAGCAGTCCAGTCCCCATCGCCACCACTCGCTTCATTATCATCGCTATCTAGATCGGGCTCACTAGCATTTGCTTTTGTCTTGGAACGTCGGGAAGTTGGGTTGATTGCCTGGATAAAGTCGTGTGCAGCAAGATGGACGGTGTGCTCCATACACCTAAGAGGGTGCTAATCAAAGGCCGAAGACGGCGATGGTACCATGTTATATAATGACTTACCGAATGCGACGTTGACGAGCGACCCACAACCGTCCAGGAGGCTGATGGAGCCTGCGCTGCATGTAGCGCCCAGCTTTATCATTTGAACTTGCATTGTCGCTGGTCATCCACCCTATCTAATTAGTTGTTAGCCTGGCTGATCAAGAAGGCAAGTAGCGCTTACCTTGTTGAGTATCCCATAACGTTTGGCAATACCGAGGATAGCTTCGCCGATATTTGCGCCGCTGTGATTGCCTTTGATCTCGGAAAAGGCGAGGAGGTCAGTCTTGAGCTCCCACTCATTTGGCTTCTCCTTTGGTGCATCTATATAGTGAACGGTGAGCGAGAGGTAAGGGTCACCGGCCCCTGATTGCCAGAGGTCAAATGTGGCAGAGAATTGAGAGTCGACGTCTTTATAGTACTTGCGCATACGCTCGATGATGTCATTGACCTTGTTCATGACCTCGTCCCGAAGCTTAGTGCGATGAGGTATATCCGAGTCCTTCATGTTGGGGCGTAGGTATCGGAGCATGTTGCGGAACGATGGTTTTTCGACAACTAAAAATGACTGGTCGTCTTCGACAACGAACTGAATAACGTGCTCCATAAGCCCTTGCTTGGTCCATGTTGGTATGCGTTGCATGAAGCCATCAAGGTTGACTTGCGTGAGCGTCGCGTTTTGGTCATTGTCGTCACTGCCAATCGCGCGCGGATGAGGTTCGACACCGGCATCTTTGCATTTCTTCAAATAGATCTTGCAATGAGTCTCATTTGCACTGGAAAGTATCAGCTGAAGACGGAACGATCCTTGATGTCACATATCAACATACCGTGCAATATGAGTGCGAAGGGTTGACACACTCTTCGAAGTGAAGAAAGCGTTCTTTTCAGACACTCCTAAGCGTCTTTAAATGCCAATGAGAAGGATCCGTACGTTGATATAAATTTTACTTACTTGCATATCTCGCACACGCGGCCCTTCTTTTTTTGTCCATTGACATCAAGCTCGACCTCCTCAGAGAATACCTGGCGTATGTCTCTTGTGCGTGGGTCATCGGTACGGCTGTAGGTGCGCCGAATGCCCTGGACGTTGTGTCAACAAGATGTGAGAACCCTAAACCCAGAAGCGAGATCAAAAAAACAAACATACCTTGCGGTCTTGATCAGCATCCTGTCGCATCTGCTCATATCCACCCTCCTCTTCAGTGTCGTCCCCACCATCGCTACCCCTAGCTTCTCCATCGCTGGTCGTGAAGTCTTGGTCGTCGTCAGTGACGTCAGGATTGCTTTCGACATCCTGATTTCCCGTAGTGGTCTTGATGCGCTTTTTTGGACCCACCGAAACAGAGGCCTTGGTGCGCTTTTGAGTTCCTTTACCCGCAGTAGGGATAGAGCCGCCTGTGCGTGACACCCTAAGTATTGTATATACCGCCTAGAAAGTCGTACAAACCTTGTTTGGCAGGGCCGGAGTTTGCTGAGTTTGCAAATGACGTCTGCGCAGATTCCTTGCCGTCGACTGGGGACAGGGTAAATAAAGGGAATTGAAGAGGTACTGATGCAGAGATGTACTCACTGAGGACGGTTCTACTCGAGAAGAATCCGGTGAGGGACGCTTGCTGTGCTTTGGCGGTGGGCTTGATAACGCGACGACTGCCCACAAGTTGGGCAGGCTCCTTCCCCTTTAAGCCAGCTGTTGTAGAAGCGTCAGAGTCGACATTGAGACTTGGAGCGCCGAGTCCATGAGCCAGGATAGGCTCAGTGTCGTCTGGATCGTTTAACCAGGGAATCTCGGAGGCGTCCTTCAAGGTGCCATCGGGCCTGAGAGCACATTGCTCGTCGTTGTCAGACATTGGCATATCAGAAAGTATGAGGTCTGAATATTTGATATCAACCAATCCACAAAATTTTGCTACGCTACGGAAAGGCCCGAGAAAACTGTAAAGTTCATTAAGCAAAGATATCTCAGACTGGGTGGAGTGGATCTATGTACGCACATGCGACACACATCCTTCCCGATATTATGCCGCATTGGGCAGCACAGACGGGGTACGGATGTTCTCTCTCAGCCCTGAGCTCGTGGATGAGGTTGAGTGTGGTGCCGAGTTGGAGGTAGCTCGGGGAGGAAAACGGAAGTAGGGGAGGAGAAACGCAGCGCCATCCACAAGCGCCACGAAGTCGAGCGAGATGACTAGCGGCGACAATGCACCGAATGCGGGGAGCTACGAAGGGTCGATTTACTCAATTAGCGTCATTTAGCGAAAACGTACCGAATCAGAAGAAGCATTGAGATACGTACTTAATACCCTCCTAGATTCCAGCGCATTTCGTCTTCCATCCCGCAACTCAACGAGAGCATTCGGATGGAACTGCTCCAAGTCAGGGTTCCATCTGTGTAGGCACAGCGCACGCACCTTTGCGGAAGTCGGTGTAGCCACCACAGATGCGGCGTTCCTCATGCCCTGGGGCGCATGACCCCGTGGAACGGTGGAAGACGCTGGGCTTGTTGGGGGACCCGGGCACGGGTGGGGTCGGCATAGTCCTCGAAGCAGACAATAGAGGTGCTGGCGAGGTCAGCGTTGCTGTTGGCGTACTCTGGGATCGTGTCAGGGCTGTTGAGGGCGAGTGGTGTGAGCGAGGGTTGCTCGGCTCCTATGATTGCACAGGCGATGACTCAGCGATGTTTGTCGGCACACGTCGCAAGTCTGGCAGTGGCATCGCAACATCACGAGAGAGTCTGCTCCCAAAACGGCTGAAAAGAAGTCAGAGAGTAACTGAGAGTTAGACAGAACTTATGTTGGGACATACTAGTAGTGCTGGTTGATGGAGCCTGCGGTGGGTGAAGGGCGTTCGAACGCGTTCAGAACGTCCCAGCTACACCCGAACGGGGAACCGGACCGGAGGCAGCAGTGGCGAACCAGAACCGGAACTGGAACGGAACGCTGCCGTTCGGTTCGGGCGTTCGCGTTCGGACCGAAGTTCCGGACCGGACTTCGGCAACACTAACCCGTGCTGCTAGGTAGACACCAGTGTGAGCCTTTGATGCACTGTATTATGCATGAGATGCCAGTCTCTAGGGAAAAGGGAAGCTCACTTACCAGACAAAGTCCAAGATAATACCCATTAGCTTCGCATCCATCACCCAGTGCACAGTGCCCCCAAGATACGAGAACATCTGTGGAGATGTCCACCCATCAACACAGAGGTGGATGTGGCCAGGGTATGCCTGTGTGTGGTAATAAGCACAAGTTCCGATGAAAGTAATCGATAGTCACCGGTCACCCTCAGTAAAAAAGGAAGTCAGCCAAAAGTCGAAAAAATAGGACGTCGGTCAATCCGTAGTCGACTGTTAGTCAATATTTTTGCACAAAGTCAACCAAAGTCAAGTTCAAGTCAACCAAAGTCAATTCAAACTTGGAGAAAAAATCACAAAAAAAAACCTTGACTGGGATATTATCTGAGGGCATGATTTAGTCAGCCCAAGTCAATGCCAGATCAGTTAAAGTCAATTGAACTAAGGGAATGAATTATGGAAAAACAGGAGCATCAGGGTGGGTGTGGGTGGGATGGCAATGGCAATGGCAAATGGGGACATGGGTGTGGGTGTGGGGGTAATGGAGAATGGGAACATGGGTGTGGGTGTGGGTGTGATGGGGATGGAGAACATGGGGGGGGGTGTGGGGGGGGTGGGCATGGGGAACATGGGGGTGGGTGTGGGTGTGATGGGCATGGGCATGGGAATGTGGGGGTGGGTGTGGGTGTGATGGGCATGGGCATGGGGAACATGAGGGTGGGTGTGATGGGGATGGAGATGGAGATGGGGGACATGGGGGTGGGGATGGGTGTGATGGGGATGGGGAACATGGGGGTAGGTGTGGGGGGGGGTGGGGAACAGGGGGTGGGTGTGGGGGGGATGGGGAACATGGGGGTGGATGCGGAGGGGGATGAGGATGGGGAACATGGGGGTGGGTGTGGGTGTGATGGGCATGGGCATGGGGAACGTGGGGGTAGGGGGGGTGGGTAACATGGGGTAGGTGTGGGGGGGATGGGGATGGGGAATGTGGGGGGTGGGTGTGGGTGTGATGGGGATGGGGATGGGGATGGGGATGGGGAACATGGGGGTGGGTGTGGGGGGATGGGGATGGGGATGGGGATGGGGATGAGGAACATGGGGGTGGGTATGGGTGTGATGGGCATGGGGAATGTGGGGGTAGGGGGGATGGGGAACATGGGGGTAGGTGTGGTGGGATGGGGATGGGGAACATGGGGGTGGATGTGGGGGGGATGAGGATGGGGAACATGGGGGTGGGGGTGGGTGTGATGGGGATGGGGATGGGGATGGGGATGGGGATGGGGATGGGGATGGGGATGGGGATGGGGATGGGGATGGGGATGGGATGGGGATGGGGATGGGGATGGGGATGGGGATGGGGATGGGGATGGGGAACATGGTGGGGGGGATGGGGATGGGGAACATGGGGGTGGGGGGGATGGGGAACATGGGGTGGGGGGGATGGGGAACATGGGGGTGGGGGGGATGGGGAACATGGGGGTAGGTGTGGGGGGGATGGGGATGGGGAATATGAGGGTGGGTATGGGTGTGATGGGGATGGGGAACATAGGGGTGGATGTGGGGGGGATGAGGATGGTGAACATGGGGGTGGGTGTAGGGGATGGGAACATGAGGGTGGGGGTTGGGGGGGGATGGGATGGGGAACATGGGGGTGGGTGTGGGGGGATGGGGGGAACATGGAGGGGTGGGTGGAACATGGGGATGGGTGGAACATGGGGATGGTTGTAGGTGGGATGGGGATGGGGAATGTGGGTGTGGGTGTGGGTGGGATGGGGAATGTGAGTGTGGGTGTGGGTGAGATGGGGATGGGTGTAGGTGGGATGGGGATGGGGAATGTGGGTGTGGGTGTGAGTGTGGATGGGATGGGGAACATGGGGATGGGTGTAGGTGAGATGGAAATGGGGAACATGAGGATGGGGAATGTGGGGGTGGGTGTGGGCAGGATGGGGATGGGGGTGGAAAACATGGGGGTGGGTGTAGGTGAGATGGGGATGGGCGTAGGTGGAATGGGAATGGGAACATTGGTGTGCATGTGGGTGGGATGGGGAATGGGAACATGGGGGCAGGTATGGGTGGGATGAGGATGGGGACAGAGAACATGGGAGCAGATGTAGGTGGGGAATGGAGAATGGGGAATGGGAACTAAATAAACATATATTCGTAAAAGCAGTAGGTGTTTGGAGCCATTCAGAGCTGTTCAAGGACACTCTGAACAGCTCTGAAAAGCTCTAAATAGCTCTGGACACCTACTGGTTTTGCAGATGTGGGGGTGGGGGCAGGTGGGACGGGAATGGAAACATGGGAGCATGGGAGCAGGTGTTGGTGGGATGGGGATGGGGAACATGGGGGTGGATGTGGGTGGGATAGAGAATGGGAACATGGGGTGGCAGATTCATTCCACCAGAAGTCTGAGCAGCAGTAGTGTCCACATGTACCACGCTTGGTCTCAGGCTCGGTCCACTTGCCCGACTGTATTTTTGGACCTGCCCCTCAGGGGCATGTACATTTCCATCTTGTTTGTTCTCATGTGTTCTACTGGCTTCACTATGATACACTTTGCAGATTCAGAAAGCTGCTTAAGGCGGCTATGATGTGCTATGATGCACTATGATGTCTGTGTACAACTACAGTGACCTCATTCTCCCGAACATTCTTGCATCAACTTGACTTCCACTTTGCAGCCTTGAATGAGAGGCAAGCGCGATGTGTCTTGTGATTCAGTATCATGCCCAAAGGTCTGTGCATCTCCCCGAAGTTACTATACAACTCCCCGAGCTTTCTTACTCATGGTCTCAATCGTTTTTGAAAATGTGCTTGATAGTATTATACTTGTACTGATAAATATGGCTCAAAAGGAGCCGATTGTAATGAATCGAACTCTTGACTTGTCTATCCCCCATGTGTTCTCACAAAAATCCCTTTGCTCCAACATGAATTGCCTTTGCTCATTCACACTTGTACCCCATTTCAACTTAACCCTCTTGCGGTCACCTGCACGTGACTGCCTCTTACTTCAGCGTTGCCCTTAACCTTACCATGGGGGTGGGAATGGGGAATGGGAATATGGGCATGGGCATGGGTGTCAGATGGGGAATGTGAATTTTAGGGTAGGTGTGGGTGGTGGGGATAGGGAACATGGTGTTGGAGATGGGGAATGTAGAGGTGGGTGTGGGTGTGGGGGAGATAGGGAAGGAGATTGTGTGCATGAGTGTGGGTGTTAGAGGGATGAGGAAGGGGGGTATGTGCATAGGTGTGCAGGAGATGGGGAAGGGAAATCTGCACATGGGTATGGGACTGTATGAGTGTGGAGGGATAGGGAAGATGCTATTGCCAATGCAGCTTTGGATGTTCTCTTGACAAGTATTTTTTTGGCAGGTTACCAATGTACATCTCATTTGGCTTCAGAGCCAAATATCAGTCCAGAACAAACAAAAGGGCAAATATGGAGCAGAAGAAGTGGAGCATGTGAGCTCCAAACCCAATGACATTGAGGAAAGCTAGTCTCTACTAGACAAGAGCATGGGGATTCACACAGGCATTGAACATACAGCTCACATGTGTTACATACCTGCAAACCTGTGGGGTGCAGCCAACGGGTAGGGATCAACATGTCTGTGGGTATGGTGTATATAAGTTGTTAGCTGTCCCTCTACAGGGGTACAGGTTTTGGCAGGTTAGGGTGAAGGGTTCAGTGGGTATGGAATATCTGTAGGGGTTCAGAAATATCAGCTTATCCAGCAGCCACATTAATGCCACCACAAGGGCATGTGTACTTTGTCTAAGTCAATAGGGAGTTCAAAGTAGAGAGAGAGTTGATTAGACTCCAAGTGGGGATGAACAAGTACCACTTGATTGTCTGTCCTCTGATAAAGGATAATAGCAGAATAGGCTCAAGCACAAAGGCAAGCCAAAGTTGTAGTAGTACAAGGTATTTGGTGAAGCCAAATACATGGTGTGATAATGAGGCCTTGCCTTGAAATGGACACAATGGGAAACCAAAATATGGTACATCAAGATTCTGTGGAGTCATGCACTTGTCAGAACAACTCAGAAATGTGGGGTGGTTTTCAATGGCACAAACTACCCACCGAAGTGACTGTGACTGAACAGAGTTGTGTGCAAGTGGAATGAGGTAAAACAAAGCGGCATGTGAGAAATGAGAAGTCCACGGAAATTGTGTATTGTACACAGAACATCAGAATGGTTGAGAAGGAGATGAAGACAAGCATGAAATCGTAACACCCTTGATGTTATGTCTACCACAGATGTTTGCCTGACTTAGGCCTCAGTGCATGTGGCAATCCTCTTGGGGTAGTAGTTCCTGTTAGCCAGAGTGGTGTGATGATGAGCAGGGTGAGGGAATAGATGTTCCTCTGGGCCAGCTCGATATCCGTGCAAGTCATCTCCTTGTTGTAACCCAACTGGTTGTTGCTGCGTGATGTGTAGGTCATCCCAGGAGTTGTGATTGACGACATTGTATGTGCTCGAAAGCGCGTGTGTGAGTAAGGTAAGGCCGAGGAAGGGATTGGATGGAGGAGGGGAAAGAGAGGGTGTTGTCGCCGAGCCTGAGTAGGGACGAGAGCCCAAATCTTGGACGTTGAATGGACGTGGACTTCTGAGACATAGAGCGAGAGAACAAGGTCGTTGAGTGAGGCTCGAGACACGCATATTGACAACACAAAGGCAACTAAAAAGGGGGTAAAAGCGATGCAATGAGTCGTCACAGTCGAGCGGGTGTCTTCGATTTAGACCTGCCCCATCGAATAGATGCTTAATCACACGAGAGAAAGAGGACGAGAGTCAAATAAGATGCAGGGAAAAGAAGATGTTATTGTTGAGCACAAGATCGAGTCCTTATATACTATGTGTACCCATAAGTAAGGAGTCGTCGTCGCAAAACGCTAAGTCGAAAGTTGTGAGGGATAGTGGGTAGAAAAGGGGGAAAGTAAAGTGAGAGAGTCCAAGGGATAGCGAGAGACCATGAAAGGCTGACGGACGGTTGTGAGGCTAAGGTAATGTTCTGTCCCTGGCGCTAGTGGCATCGTCGGCGTGTACTGTACTCAGGCAAGCGTCAAGATGAAACGGGGGAGTAAAAGAAAGAAGGAGAATGGTGACAAGGAGGTGAAACGAAGAAGGAGAATGGTGACAAGGAGTCTAACTGGTTGAAGGAGAGAGGTCAAAGAGGCAACACGGGTGGCGTCGACGAGGCGTACTATTTTGAGGAATGAGGGTGAGAAGTGGGCAAGAAAATAAAAGAAACATCGGGCGCGCCTTTGTCCAAGACAAAGAACGCCGCTCTAGACCACTCAACGGTTGTGGGTGTAAGCATGGACCAAGATCCCAGGTTCTGAGGGTAGCAAAAGTGACGGAGGGATGGAGTGGAAAATGGTGGAGAGGGCTTCCGAGGCAGGCCCCTTGATGACGTCGCGGATGAAGAGTCGTTGAGGATGTCAGCCGATGTTGGAAATGTAATCATATTAGGCCATAGAAAAGAGCGACGAAGGTTGAGACGAGATGATAGGAGGACAGAAGAGTGGAGGGAAACGAGGCGAGGAGGAAAGGGACAACGAACACGAGTTGGTGGCGGTTCGGTGATCATCCACGATAGGCAGTTGAGTCACGTGCCGAGCTGACGAGACCGAAGTGGTCGATAGTGGGTGGTTTCGCGCTCAAGGGCTGCGGTGCCCTTACAACATAGAAGTTGATGAAGTGGGACATGACTTGTTTGTTGTGATACAAGAAGACTTGGTGGTAGGTAGCATTCAACAGGTAGTCCACTGTCCTCAGAGGGAACTCAGGATAAGTCACAGGGGATCCCTGGTCTAAGGGGATATGCCGGATGGACTCACTTAAAGGGGGAGGCTCTTAGATGTGGATAAGAAGAGTGGTATTTTGAAGAAGACCAAGATGCCGTTCTTGGTCTCCACACTAGTCTACTTGTTGTGATCGGACTCATTGGTACGGACTTCGGACTCATGGGGTTCTGACTACCCTAGTATTAGTCAGGGACAGTTGTCTCAGTCAGCCTCACATCGTTTATCACATGTATACAGTATGGACTTGACTCATTCCTAGGACAGCTGTAGTAGGGTTCGAGCTACTATCGCTACTGGGTACCTTACATTCTGGAGGAGCTTCAAAGCTCCTTGTCAACTGTATATAAGACTGGTAGTACAAATACTGAGCTCCCTAGCTTGGTCTTCTTGAATCCTTATTCCGATTCTTGCCGGGCCCACTCCCTTCTCATCTGCTTCCTCCTCTTTCTCTGCTTGCTGCCACGTCTGGCCTTGGTAAGGCAGATTGCCCAACGACATATACGCCTGGTGGACTTCGCCCCAGTGCCTGCAACGATCACGTTCCTATTGAGGTCGTGTATCTATATTTGCTAAGTCATCCTTCATACATCAAGCCACTCTGTCATCGCTCAAGTCAAGCATTGTTAGAACAGGCCTAACACAACACTACTTATACAGATACACATGGGCTTTCAAGTGCCACTTCAAGTACTACTAGCCAATAGTGTAAGTAGAGCAAACCCTAGTACAGCTATCCTAGTAGTGAGTCATGATCCAAACCATATTGTACACAATCACATGCTCTGGAGCTTACCTGGTTGACTGATCCTACTAAGTCCATGATGATATACTGCTGACATGGTGTCATACCCTTGTACGTCAGTGTCCACTTCCCAGGCCAAGGTGTTCTGAAGTCCGAATCGTAACACTTGACCCAAAGGTTTTCAGAGCTGGTCAAGTAAATCAGGAATGGCTGGTTGGATTGCTTAGAGTTGGCAGAGGACCCCTTGGCTTTTGAAAAGGTCTACCTCTGCAAATATTTTCATATTTTTCTGAATTTTATTTCAGCTCTGAGCTGCTGCAACACTAGGGCCCCAAAGTGACTTAGACAAAAAATGTTGTTATCCGAGCTAGTGTTGCAGTTCCAAGCTGATGCCCTTCTATCTTGGGGAATAAAATTTAGACACATATAACAATATTTGGGGAGGTGGGTTTCCTCAAAAGCTGGTGAGTCTTCTGCCAACTCTAAGTGATCTAATCAACTGCTCTTAAGTTATTTGACATTAACTGCAATACATCAAGCTGATCAGCTGATGCATCACAGCTAATGTCAAATAACGTAAGAGTAGCTGATTGGATCACTTAGAGTTGGCAGAGGACCCCCCAGCTTTTGAGGAAAGACACCCTCCCAAATATTTCTATATTTTTCCTATTTTTATTCCCCAAGATAGAAAAACATCAGGCTGCCACACACTAATCTGGGCAACTTCCGGGCGGAGGCTCAATTTGTGGCGCCACTTGGCCGCGTGTTCAAATTCGAATCAAATTCAAACACCCCACTTTCCTCCAACCTCCCTTCCCATTCCTCACCCTCACCCTTCCTTTTACCCTTCCACCCTCTCCCTTCCCCTTCACGGAATTTCCGAAGATGCAGCATCAGGAAGCTACGTTTTTTTCTCTTTCGTTTTTCGTGTTTCGTCTCTAACCGGTGCAGGCCGCAGGACATGGCAGCCTCGTCACTGCCTTCACAAAGGCCACCACGCCTTCATGCTTTGGCACGCAAGCACCCACTTGTCGCTCCCACCCCCTCATAGGGTGCGACACGGGTTGTACCGTGGGTGTCATTACATACTACCGTACCTGTTACCTGTAATACCGTACCTGCCATGACACCGCACCCACAGGTGCGGGTTAAACCCGTGGAATATGACCCAACACCACGGTGTCGAAGCACCGTGGTATACCGTACTACCATTATACTATACCGCGGTTTATTGGCCAGTTAACGACGAGAAGCGCGACTAAAAACATATCAAACATAGGTAATATAGCTACTCCGCGTCTGAGTCATCGAGGTCAATGAGTTCACGCTTACGCTTTCCTTTTGCACGCATAGCCTCGACAACATCGGGCATGTACACCAAGTCCTTGCGGCTCCAATCCCCAAAGCACATGGTAGCGCGGATGGATGCAGGGGTGAGTCTGTTGCGTGTGAAGTGAAGTACTTGTCGACCTTGTGAAAATACACGCTCAACGGCGGTTGATGTCGCTGAGAACAAGTAATCAGCTATACGAATTCTCACACCATCTGGGCTGGACTTACACGGAACGCTGAGATAGTCGAATGCCATGGCCGACAATTGCGGGAACACAAACCGATGCTCCCACCACCAGGTGATAGGGTCACGAACTTTCTCGATTGCCTGTGCCAAGTAGTCGTCCAGTTCACTCAGTTCCTCGATCCCATCCATAGGGATGTCAAAAAAGTCGAACTCGTTGCTATCGTCGCCCATACTGGCTAGCTAGATAGGTCATCAAACCCCGTCATAAGCGGAAACAACTCGGAGGCGGTAACTGGCCGACCTTTTGTTCCTGGGGTCTCTTGTTGTACTTCGCGAATTCGTCTCTCACGATTTCCTCGGCTGTGTCGATCCACTCCTTTGACCACTCGTGTTGATGGAAGTACTTGAGTTTCAGCTGGGGATGAAGGACCATAGCGATACGATAGACATTAGACATGTCAGTTTTTGAGTAGTACTTGTTGATGGATTTGCGCGCAAAGGACAAGGCATGCTTGACAGAGGGCTTGAGCGGAGTGGTGGCAGAAGTATGAAGAAGTGCGTCGATACGATCCATTGTAGGGATCACATGTGCGATTGTCGAGGCAGAATCTAGAGAGAAGAAAAGAGTAGCGTCTTTATATATCTTCAAGACTCGTAAAAGGTCATGCACAATGTCCCAGTCCTCGTCCTCGAGTTCGTACTTCCGGAGCTTCACTGATTTGTTGGCAGTTATGTCGTCGATGGCAATGCGGTATTCACTAGCGACCTTGAGCATATCGTATGTTGAATTCCACCGGGTTTTTACATCACGAGGAATGAGGCAGGAGGGGAGGGCGTTATTTACACATGCTTCTCGCCATGCAGGCAGTGCAATGGTTGTCGAATGGACAATAGCGAAAGAGAGCTTTCGAATCTGCAATTTGATCAGCCGCTGTTCGTCTCGCAGCAGCGTATGTGATAGTTACACACCTTGTCTAGAGTGGTACGCACGGCAGCAGTATTATCCATAAGAGCTGCATGTGCTCCCTGGTCCAAGCCTGCGAACGGATCCTCCTCCTCATCCTGATCATCGTGTCCTTCCAGGTCATCCGAACCCAAGTCCTCACCGGCATCACCATCATTGGATTCATCGTCATCGTCATCGGCATCGGGTGGGACATCGTCATTGAGGGTGTCGGTGTCAGCATCATCACCAGAGACCATAGGAGCGGCAGTGGCGAATGGCTTGAGTAAGGCTCGTGCAGAGAGCTGGATGGTATGGTTGAAGCACCGTACACGATTGATGTCTCTGAATGTGTTTGGAAGCTTGCTAAGATAGTCGGTCTGCTTGTCATTTGTTGTTGCGTTATCACCATTGAAAGAAAGTATCTTCCTCTCTAGCCCATGAGCTATGAGCATCCTGTGGAAAGCGAGAGCGAGAACCTCCCCAGTATGCGACTAGATATGATTGATAAGCATCACGTGAGCATAACAGAAGTTAGGGGACGCACCTCCGGCACCTCAATGATATCCAACAAAAAACCTAGAATCTTGCCTTCATGATGAAGGTGTACCGTCCAGGCGATAAAGGCACGGTGATTAGGCGATGTCCATGCATCCGTTCCGAAGTGGAGTTGGCCAGGGTGTTCCTATAAAAACCTCGGTCATCGAGAAACGTGCGACGTGAAACAGATTGTACATACCTTTAATATCCTGTCTATACGCTGTTTTGAGTGCTTAAACGCAATCTTGATGTCACGAGAAACCGTCTTGGGGCTGGGGATGAACGTTGACGGTCTTCCAGCCATCATCAGTTCTTGAAATTGACGGTCTTTGACAATATTGAGGGGGCGGGCACTCTCAGCACACCACCTTGCAATATGAGCTCTATACGACATCAAAGATCATCGTCCACTGATAGAGGAAGAGGACATACCGTGTTTCCTCTGCTCTATGTGAGCGATGAGTGAACTTGACTGGCCTCTGACCAACCCGAGCAAAAGAGGCAAATATCGACCCATCTTGGCTGCTGCCAGTGGTCCCCTTCTTATTGAATGCTGCAGCGACGACATCAGCACCGAAGCACTTCACGGCGTGGGTCTTGAGGTTGGAGGTAGCTGCGCGGTCCTTGGAGTCTTGATAGCGTCGTACACCACCAGAGGACTTGCACTTCCTCGCAGCGCACTTGAAGAAATGATACTTCCGGTGCTTATCGTCATGCCCAACTACAACCTTTTCCTTGAAAAACCCATAGACTACAGAGCGCCAGGTTTTTTTAAGACGTTCTAGAGGACGACACATTAGAACCGGAGGGGAAGAGGTAGCAATTTGACAAACCTAGTTCGTCTTCGTCATTCTCTCCATCTTCGTCACTGAAAGCCCCTTCATCCTGGTCTTCACTGGGCGTTACATTCCCAGTTTCATCTGGGGTATGGCGCAGAGGAATTATAGTTAGTACATATGGTGCTGTTCATTGTGAAAGACGCTTACCTCCGTACGCAGGCCTTGACAAAGTTTCCGTTGATGCAACTGAAAGAAGCGCAGGTGAAGAGCGAAGAACTGTAGAACTTGTGCGTGGCATGCCAGTGATGCCGAAGGATGAGAATTGATCAAAACCAGGTAAAGCGGTCTGCGGGTAGCGACTTGAACCTAGAGGTACTGAAAAGACCGCCCCAAATTCCTAGTGGATAAACACGTTGATCGAGGCTAGCACACTGTCATCTGAGTCCAAAATATGACCAGTCCAAGTCTAGCTCATGACCATGATGGCTGAGGGCCGGGTGCGACAGTCGGAATGCAGGACGACTCAGATAAGGCCCAGGCGAGCCAAGTTGGCTAAAGCATATCCCAATTGTAGCCACACTTGCTAGCAAGTCATTTGAGGTTGAATACACATAACTCACGTTGTTGAGCGTGCACCTTGGGTCATTGAAACTACTTGATGCGATCCAAGATGTGGTCGGTTCGCGACTGGTAGTTCACGACAATGGTTCTAACTAAGTTTGGCCATGGGTGGCGGGCCGTGATACCGACTCGGATCGGGCTCTTGAGCGACTTTACCGCTACCGCGACTGCAACACTGTCAGTCTGTTAACGGCACATTCTCTACCTGCAACACCGACTCGGACCAGGTTCTTGTCTTTTCGCTTCAATGGATTATGAGCTGCATAGCTCGTGGTAAGTTGTTATTCGGCTCTTGTGGGTCCACGGTGGGGTTACAAATACTTTCGTATAGAATCCCGGACGCCTAATGAACCCCTCAATAGATCCTTCTCTTCAGAACCTCACACAGCCACCTTCGTCCAGCGGCTGCCGTGGCAGAACTGGTCGGACCTCACATGGAAGATGCGTGGTATCCTTACCGACTGGTTGATACAAGTCCACATGCGTTTCCGCCTCCTCCCTGAGACTCTATACCTTGCCGTGAACATCATCGACCGCTTTCTCTCTGCACTCCCTTGCCAAGTTACAGTTGGTCAGCATTACGTGCATGTTTCTCGCTGCCAAGGTTGAGGAGATTGTGGCACCTTCTGCCGTCAACTTCCTCTACTGTACCGACTCATTGTATATGGAGGCTGAGATCCTTCAGGCGGAGAAGTATATCCTCAAAACATTAGAGTGGAATATGGGTCACCCAAACCCTATCCATTTTCTTCGCCGGGTCAGCAAGGCGGATGAGTACAACGTTCAAGCGTGCACTGTCGCGAAGTACTTCTTGGAGATCGAGTGTGTAGAGTGGAGACTGATCGCCGCTCCACCCTCTCTATTGGCTGCGGCCTCGATGTGGTTATCTCGCTTCGTGCTGGGGAAAGAGGATTGGGTACGTCAACCAGTGACAGATCCTCCTTGTGCCATCATATTGACAGCGGGTTCTACTAGACGCCGAACTTGGCACACTACTTGTCGTACGCCGAGAGTGCGCTGATTCCTACAGCCAATTTAATGCTCAACTACATTCTGAAGCCAGTCCGACACCCTTCATTCTTTAAGAAGTACGCAGCGAAGAAGTTCATGAAGGTACCGTTCGGCCATAGCACATTTTGTCGTTCCGCATTGACCTGATCCGACTTAGGCGAGTACCTACATGCGCGCGTGGGCGCTCGAGCGATGGCCAGAGAATACCCATTCCACCCTCGCCCTTCGATCGATGATGACAACGGCAATCGCAATGATGACTGTAACGCGACGACGGCGGGAGCAGTGGCACTAGTGACCTTTCCATAGCTGCTGTTACCTTTATTCCCTGTGCAATAAAACTCGTTTGAGTCGTTTCTCTGTGATCACCAAATTACTGGTGAAAATTGTGCCAACCTGCGACACCGCAACAATGGGTACGGTGTCGCTGCAGGTGTGGAAATACAACCCCGTACCCGTACCCGCAAGAACCGTGGATCATTTACCACGGGTTTACCCGCACCCGTGCCCTTCCCTACCCCCTCAACCTACCGCTCACGCGTGTGTACGCTGGCCATCCCGTTGTCGCCGTCTTGCGACACTTGGTATAAGTTTTTTTCTTCTTTTTTCACTGTTTTTGTCTTACTCATGTCGATTGGGCAGGACCTCCCGCTCTCACGAGCATGAAACAACTTCGCCGCAACCTCAGCCCGTTGCCCCTCGCCCCTGACCTCGCCACCTCGACTTGGCCACGACACCTCCCGACTGCACCGACCTGGCTACCACCACCCACTATGACGTTGCCACCAGCGCCCCCCACCTCAACCCCACTGCACCGGCGCCATCTCGACACCGCCCCCACCATCGACGCCGGCACCTCTCGCCCAGCTGCTAAGTCCATCACTGCTGCCCCAACCGTCGCCGGACTGGGATTAAGATAAGTTTTGCCTTTTTATTTTTTTATGTTTTTCTTATTTCATCGCAGGTCACCTCACTCGCCATCCTAACCACATCGCCAACCGCCACGGTGCCCTCCCCACCTCAACGCCGCCACCCCCAACCACGCCTACTTAGGATAAGTTTTCTATTTTGCTTTTTTTATGTCTTTCTTATATTTCATCGCAGGCCACCCCACTCGCCACCCTAACCACGTCGCCAACCACCACGGCGTCCCTCCCTGCCTCGACGCCGCCCCCTCGACCGCATTACCCCCGACGCTGCTGCGCCACCCCGACCGCGCCACTCGACCTCGACCTCGCCACCCAGCCTCGCCACCCCAACCGCGCCGCCCCAGCCGCGCCGCCCCCAACCGCGCCACCCCAACCGCGCCGCCCCAGCCGCGCCGCCCCAGCCTCGCCACCCCAGCTGTGCCATCGACCCGGCCATTGCCACCCCAACCACTACCACATCAGTCGCGCCTGAGCCCATTGGTTACACCCACTATTAGTACTAGCCCCCCCTGTATTTAATAAATGCAAATATTATTATTATTATTATTATTATCATCATTTGTGACAAATTTGGTGTGACTGTGTGACTAGTCAGTTGGAAGTCAATGAAAAGTCAAATTGACTTTTCATTGACTTTTTGATGACTGGCACTTGACTTCTGTAGTCAATTCAAAGTCAAAAAATAGGATCTCAGTCAACAAAAAGTCAATGACTTCTCATTGACTTCTGTTGACTTTTGCCTGACTTTTAGCTGACTTTTAAGTGACTTTGAGTGACTTTTGAGTGACTTTGAAAGTCAGACATCAGTCAAGTGAAAGTCAATGACTTTTAGCTGACTTTTGAGTGACTTTGAGTGACCTTTGAGTGACTTTTAAGTGACTTTCAAAGTCAATGTCAGTCAACAATGACTTTTAGCTGACTTTTGAGTGACTTTTGGGTGACTTTTGGGTGACTTTCAAAGTCAAAAAAATAGGACGTCGGTCAAGTGAAAGTCGATGACTTTTAGCTGACTTTTAGCTGACTTTTGAGTGACTTCCTTTTTTACTGAGGATCACCTTGGAGGGGAGTCCAAATCGTAGGAAGATGTGCTTAGCGTATAGAGCGGCTGTAATGCCACCACAGGGGCATTGGTACGACGTGTACTTCGAGTGTCACAGCGGATCACGGAAAGGGCGTAGGTCGGTTAAGACCAAGAGCGATGATGCACAAGTATCACTTGGTCTCCTGGGACACAAGGATAATAGCAGAATTAGGACTGGCTCAAGTGTAAGGGCAAGCAGAAGGTTTAACTCAAGCGCAAAGGTGAGTTCACTCGGGGTCGTGAGACAACTGATGTGGTATTACACAAGAAGTCAAGTCTACCGTACAAGCTAGGTATACGAGACCTTATATAGCAGCACAATGGTGTTTGGTTAGGCCAAACACAAGGCGTGATAATGAGCCTTCGAGACTGGAATGGAACAATGGGGAATCCGGACATAGTATGATAAGGACGCGTGGAGTCATGCGCTGATGGAATCAACTCAGAAATGTGGGGTGGTTTCGATGGCACAAACTACCCCTCGGACTGAGTCGTGCGTAAGTGGAATCGGAGAAAACGAAGCAACGCATGAGAAATGAGAAATGAGAAGCCCACGGAAACTGTGTATCGTACACAGAACAGGGAACGGACAGAAACAAGAAGCGAGATCGTAACAAGGGGAACTGCTTAGACAGTAGATAGATTAAGTCAAAGCTAGGGAAATACAGGAGAAAGACATGGGGTACACGGCCAAACGGTGAAACGGTGAAACCGTCCTGAGGTTGCCCTGGCCAAAAACTATCGCGTTTTCAATCTGATGCACTCTGTAGTTAATAAATGAAAGCGAACACTGTTTTGATATTGTATAACCTGCAGTCTGACTTCAAATTAAATGTCGCATGGTTGCCGGATTGACCCGAGGACCTACCATTTTCGGCAGGTGCTTAGTGTTGAGCCGCACCTGGGGATGCTGGCGAGAACAACCTGAGGTTGAACTGCGTTGGCACTCCGGTTATCGAGAACCTGGTCCGTCGTCTGCCACATCACAATACACAGGTTGTCTGTCATGTCACCACAGTCTCTCTCTCTGAATACACTGTGGCTCACATCATTACTGAGTCCTGACAGCTTCCAGTTCACAGCTTCCCTTCGCCAATTTTCTGGCTTCTCAACTTTGATTTTAAACACGACTCAGACATGCCACCTCACTGGTCCTCACATGAGCTTGTACCACGACCACGACCACCTCCCCTAAGCTTTCGACTTTGGTAGTCTGGTCAAGGGTGTTCCTGGGGGTGTGGCTGTGGGAACATATATTGACACCTTTGGGGTGCTGCTATGTGCGTCTGTCCCTCTTTTTCATCCCCGTTGTTACGGGCAATGTTGACACCTACCGTTGGACTCCAGTGCTTATCAAGAACACTGCGGTGTCTACCTACTGAGTTAACATTTCCCCTACCAGGGGAGCTCTTTTCAGCGCTGTCTTTTACCTAGTTTTCACCAACCGCCGACCACCCCTCCCCATCATCTTCGACTTTGGGCTTTCCCCACACCTTTTTCTAGTTTATTATCGCTCACCATTCTGCCAACTCATTTGTTTCTATACCCCATTAGTTCATTTTCTAGACTGCTGTTTGTCGTACCATAGCGAGCGAGGTGCTTGGCGAGGTGTGCAATAAATCTGAAATTTTTTTAAAATAAAATGGGAGGCCGCTGTGGACCCATGTATGATGTAGTGTTCACGCTGTCCATGCATGGTCCTGTGGATAGCCAAAGGATGAAACCCAAGGCGGTGTGCAGATCAATTTGTCGCTAACTGATCTTGGACGGAATGACAACCTCAGGTTGCTTTTGCTTCAACCTGAGTGCAATCTAGTATGTATCCGTAAGCAGGACCTAGAACCATCCCATGGTACGATCTCAGATAACCGAGGCGTGAGGGATTTGCCAACTCTGTGCTGCTTCTGCACGGTACTCAGTTGTAACCGGAACCAACCGCAGGCTCAACGACCACCAGCCCACGGAGTTTGTATCCACCAACACAATTATATTTCTCGTTCATCCTGCCATCCGGCGGCCAAAAATCACCGTAGGTTGTAACTAGAGCACCCTCAGGTTACTCTTCCCAGACCAGCCTCAGGACAGTTCCACCGTCTGGCCGTGTATAAGTAGTCCTAGGGCTAAGGGTCAGGGGAGTCTGGAACTGAGGTGGGAAGCAGTACTAGATCTGATAGCAATCAGCAGATGGGATCAGATCCGATCAAGATTGAACTAGATCAGATAAGACCAAGTAAGATCAGATGAGATCAAGACAAAGGAAAAGAAAAGGAAAGAAAAGAAAGGAAAAAAGGAGTAAATGAGGACAGTTCATGTCACGATCGCAGAAGTGGATGCTTACTAGGTGGTTATGACTCCCTTAGTAAGTCGTAATAGGTCATGGACTTCTCACATCAGTCAGTGGTACAGTATCACTGTTGAGCGCAGAACTAACAGAGCAAGTAAAAGCAAGGGGCTAATAGACAAGTTAACTTCAGAGGTGAAGGGAACTCTATTACAACTGCATACCTAATAGACAAGTTACTAAGACGGTCTATGAGCAAAGGTAATAAAAGAAGTAAAGAGAAAGGGACTTACACTTCAGAGGTGAAGGGAACTCTGAAGTGTAGAGGCGAAAACAGCAGTCCTTATATACAGGATGCTTAGGTAAGAATGGTCTGTGCGCACTGGTGATCCAAACACAATACAGGTGGTCTGTGCGCCAGAGGGAGAAATGCCATTGGAGGGCAGAGAACAATAGCTGCCTAAAGCAGACAATACCGGTGTCTTAACAATAAAGAACAATAAGAGCCATATATGACTCTGTCAATAAAGATAAACAAAAGTGGTCCGTACAAGTCTGGTCCAGTCCAAATCAGTCCATAAGGGACAGACACCGTATATAGTATATGGGATGACACAATCATATCCCACGAGACATGTGACTTATGCAGTCGCGTCTCAACAATCACATGCTGATGTGGCATGACTCATTACTAGTATAGCAATAGTAGGGTTCGAGCTATTAACGCTACTAGTAGTACAGACTCAAGGGGAGCTTTAAAGCCATACCCCTCATGTATAAATAGAAGGACCCGAAGACCAGAAAACACCATTCTGGTCTTCTTCAATCGCCATCATATTCTCCTTCCTTCTCGTCTCCTTAGTTGTCTGTCTCTTCCTTCGCTTGACTCTTATAGAGCAAGTCGAGCATTGATTATGTTGAGCGCAGAACTAATGAGCAAGGTTAATAGTGGGGAGCTAATAGACAAGTTAACTTCAGAGGTGAAGGGAACTCTGAAGTGTATAGGCGAAAAACAGCTGTCCTTATATACAGGATGCTTAGGTAAGAATGGTCTGTGCGCACTGGTGATCCAAACACAATACAGGTGGTCTGTGCACCAGAGGGAGAAATGCCATTGGAGGGCAGAGAACAATAGCTGCCTAAAGCAGACAATTCCAGTATCTTAACAATAGAGAACAATAAGAGCCATATATGACTCTGTATAATAAGGATAAACAAAAGTGGTCCGTATGAGTCCGGTCCAGTCTAAATCAGTCCATAAGGGACAGATACCGTATTTAGTATATGGGATGACACAATCAGATCCCACGAGACATGTGACTTAAGCAGTCATGTCTCAACATCCCTCCATGATTGTGACAGTCCATAATGTAGGTGATGGTGATGGAGCTAGTGGTATAAGCCATGTAGAAAAGTGGAAGTGAGATTAAGATCTTGGTAAATTTTGATCTTCTCAATCTTCCTAGATGTGCTTCATGTAATCCTATGATAGAGGACTACTTTCTGAAGGGCAGGAATCTACAGGCTCTTTTAGATACCAGATGATAATCTTTTGAAGAGCTGTTAGGCTCTTTCTTAGCTCTCTAGATCAGAGAACATGTTGTGCTTTTTACACGACAATGTGATGTCCTTGTTTGTAGATCAAGGATCGACGACCATTGACTGTGTAATTTGGCCATTCCTTAAGAGTTTTGTATAACCAAGGATGGACGACCATTGTATGCACGACTGTTTCTGAACCCTTCTTACACCATTCCTAGATCACCAACCATTTTGTCAAAGGGTTCTCTGGGCAGTAACTTAGTGAGTCCATCTGCAACCATTTCCCCTGTAGGGGTACATATCAGGTGTATGACCTTGTCTTCTACGTATTCCCTTATGACATGGTGTTTGATCATGATGTGTTTGGACCGCCTTCCAGTGACAGGGTTTAATGCCAGGTCTACGGCACCCTTATTGTCACAGCGCAGGGGGATAGGGGAGGATACCTCATACCCTAGTTCCCTTAGGAAGGTAGCGTACCACTGAGCCTGATTAGAGGGCTCAGAGAGGCTCATGTATTCGGCTTCTGTGGTAGACTGTGCTATGGTCTTTTGCTTTCTGGTACACCATGAAATGGCTCCATTGGCAAGCAGGAAGACATAGCCTGAGGTGGAGTGCTTTTCTTCCTGATCTCCCCAGGAAGAGTCACAGTAGCCATGAAGGCCAGCTCCATTTGAGCCAGTCCCTCCAGCATAGCGTAACAAATAGTCCTTAGTACTTTTAAGGTAGGCCAGGACATATTTGGCTAGGCATAAATGCTGAGGTGAGGGATTGGAAGCAAATTGGCTAAGATGCACAACAGCTAGTGATTGAAAGTCCGGTCCGGTCCGGTTTTTTTCCCTTTTTTGGAAGGACCGGGACCGGGACCGATCCATCGGTTCATCCCCCGAGCCCAAAACCGGACCGAGCCGACAGGAGTCGGTCTCACCCGGTTGCCGGATTCTCAAAAGACCGGTCCTCGTGGTCTAAACCGGCTCATCCTGGGTCGGTTGCAACCGGCCCAAGACCGACTGCAACCGCAGTTATAACCACAGTATCACAAGTCTTGTACTAGTATTGGTAGTAACAATGAATACATAGTAAACTCTACAGTGACACTACTATAATGCCCACCGCAGCCGCTACGCCATCGTCGCTGCATCCAAGTCGTCGCAGTCACCCGGCCCATTCTCGTCCATTGTCGTCGTCTTTGCATCGCTATGGTTGCGACTTGACTCTGGACGTCGCCCAGTCGTCGTGGTTGCGTCGTCATCTTCGGCTGATGACGGTGTTGTAGCCGTCGTGAGGCTGGTCGTGTTACCGTCGAATTTGAGGCAGAGTCGATCAGCCCTGCGTTGGCAGGGCGCCGGCGGTGGTTTGCAGCTCGTTTTGAGTCGTTCGGCTCAGGGAAGCGTCGGCGTTGTTCTGTTTCGTCGTCGTCGTCGTCATCGCGGTTTGCAGCAGTTTCGAGTTTGTCGGCGGGTGGGCGTGTATAGCGTTCACGACGGCCCGTCACAAACGTTCCTGCACCACACGTGCCTGGTGATTGCCGATCTGTTCGCTGCTGCATCCTTGCTTACCTTAGCGATTGCCCATGCTGCCGCTGCGTCGTTGTTGCCTGCGACCATGACTGAGACAGGCCGACACTGCCCCGAGCCGCACAAATCACTGGCACGAACCAATACTTCAATGCAGGATTGCGGCAGCTTCAACTATGACGGCCCTATCCACAACTTGCCGTGGCAATGCGGCAACCTTGACGACTCGGAACGGAGCGGCGACTACGACGGGTGATGTCGACCACCACGACACACGACAGTGAGGTGAAGACGACAGCAAAGCGGCGACAAGCCTACCAAGTGCCAGTGACGACAACGACGACATTAACAATAACAACGGCAAGAACGACCACTGGCAAGAGAACAACAACAACAAGTTCAACAACGGCGACATCGACGACGACGATAACAGTTCGATACAATGGACTGTGGCGGGAATTCTTGTAATGTAGCTAGTGTACAAATACTTTCTGTGCAATATACGGACTTGTGCCAGCCCTTTGTTCTCTGTACTAGTTGAGACCGGTCCCAGCCGGTCCCAACCGGTCCTGTTGCGGCGTTGAATTCTGGTGGAACCGCAACCGGACCGCAACCGGGTCACCGTCAGAGCACATGGACCGCAACCGCAGGTCCGGTTGCAACCGGTTGCAGTCCGGTCCGGTCCCGGTTTTTTTCCGGTTCATGGGACCGGACTTTCGAACACTAACAACAGCAAAGGAAATATCAGGTCTGCTTCCAATCTGTGCATATAGCAGAGACCCAATTATCTGTTGATACTTCTTGATCTCAGAAGTAGAGGCCTGATATTCAAACTTGATCAAGTGTGCCTCAGCGCCAGAGGGAAGAGGGGTGTATACTGGGTTGGAATCAGACATTCCAAAGCTTTTACGATCTAGAGCTCGGACTGGCACCGAGTTAGTCGTATTCGGGGTCCGACGTGCAGAGCTCGGGCTTGATACCAAGTTGTAGACTGTAAGACGACTTGCAGCAGCTGAAGCAAGCGAATGGAACGAGGCTGTATTCTGAAGCAGCAGAGGCAGGAAACAAGACTAGAACAAGGACTATGGAGTAAACTACAGCTCTCTTAAGTATCGTACAAAATATTGTTTTTCTGTTGGTTTTCGAGAGACGTGTAAGTGTCAAACTAAATATAACTCTTTTGTGCTGGCAAACCGAAATATTTCCGTAATCTGAAACTGAGAAGCAGCAACCTGAAACAATCGATGGCACAATCGTTGGATCGTGACATAGCCCTCTCTCTTGACTGATTCATCCTCGAATACTTTGAAGCTAGCCTTCTGTACAATCGTCTTGATATGTGTAGTCGTACGCGTAGTTCCGCGGGTCTGGAGTGAACATGAAATGGCTGTCAGTTACGCAGATACGAGGTGCTCTGATCGAAACGAAACGATGTGATCGAGACGTCTGTTCAGGCACGATCTGGGTGTGCCAGGCGTTGATGCGATTTTGAAGAGCGGCCCTTGTGTGATCGTGCGAGGACATATCCATGACTTCTGTTGTTTCCTCTTGCTTGGGGCGTGTGTGTTGGTCGCGGTTGTCAGTGAATCGAATGTGTGGGCGTTGGTGTAAGGCGTGAGGAGTGGTGGGGTCGACGGTCATTGCGTCATTTTGTTGGTTGTTCTCCTGACCTGAGGATTTTCGAGACTTGGGGCATCGTCCGAGAGTTCGTGTCATTGCATGTCGTGCAACTTCATCCATGTCTGGCGGTCGCGGACTGTCTTGTCGTCGTCTGTTTTGTGTAGCAGTACGTGTCGTACTTTGTCTGCGTGTGATTGAGATGACTGGTGTGACCTCGTCTGGGTCTTGTGGTTGTTCGAATGCACGGGGAAGGAAGATGGGGGGGTAGTACGTGAGCGACAGGTTAGAAAAGGCGATATCCGGGATCAAAACCGAGGTTTTGAAGGTTTTCACCCCCTCAATAAGGACATTGTCGTCCACGACAACGGGGAACGACTGAAACGTAGGCGGGGACCGCGAGGAGAGGGAGGGAGGAGGCAGAGGCGCGGACACCAGGGGTGAAGAAGGAGGCGGAGACGCGAAAAGGATGGCATCGGCGTCGTCGTCGATGTCGTCCAGGGTCGAGTGGACGATATCGGGGAGGGACAGGAGAGGGCGATTATCAGAGACGGCGGTCAGGTTGAGGAGAGCGGTCAAGTCGAGGAGAGCGATGTGGGAAGGGGTACGGATGCCCGAAGGAGAGAGACAACGGTTGGTGGGGGATGATGGGAGCGAGCCGAGCGATGGAACGGAGGTAGGGGTATGGAAGAGAGCAGGTGAAGGAGATGAGGGCGACGGGGCGGCGAGATGACTAGGCGTGAAGAGAGACCAGTCGTCATCGTCCCTCGGTGGCGCGGCGATGGGCGACCGGCGGTGTGTTGATAGGTTGGGACTGGATGCGGGCGAGATGGGTGCAGGTGGAGTGTCAAAATTCAGGTCGAGAACCGAGGTATCGAGGGTTCTTACTCCCCCTTTTAGGCTGTTGGCGCCCGTGACAAACGTACAGGGTGGGGTGAACCCAAGGGCAGTAGAGGCGAGAAGGAGCGCCAGGGATGCGCATGGAAGTTCTGCGAGGTGTGCGGGGTTCCGTGCGTCAAGGACAGGGTTGGAAAGGCCACTTGAATCGTCCACCGGCGGGGGTGACACGACGGGGCGTTGTCGGACGAATCTGTGCTCTTGGGTTAACAGGGCGCCGTGATGCGCGATCTGTGTGTAGACGCGTGTGTCAGGACGTGTGTCGTGCAGTGGCCGCTCACGGTCATCGTGGTTTGCAGGCGACGTGGTGATGGGGGCTGTGACAGGGCTTTTTTGCTGCGCTGCTGAGGTGGTAGTCGCCAGGTCAAGGGTCGCGGTTAGAGGTAGAGGTGGAGGTGGGTCAGACGACTCGTTGCGAGTCATGACGGGGGCTATCTGTGTGCGGAGCAGCGGGTGCGGTAGTTCTTTGATCGGGGATAACCGGTCAAAAGTTAATGACGATGGTGAAATCGGTGGGGGGGGCAGAGGTACGGGGGGCGAAAAGAGTCCAATCGTCGGCGTCATCCTCAGTCAGATCGATGGTTCCCAATAAGCATCGCGGCGGGAGTTCGTCCGTAGTAAGGACAATCGACATGTCATCTACGCGCTTCAGCGTAGAGGCAATGGCGGGGGACGGTGAGGGGACCTCTGTCAAAGGCTGTACTATGGGAGCAACGACGGATATTGTTGATTTGGGAGAGTAGATCCAAGTTTCACAGAAGGAGTCTAGGAAATCATTCCATACTGTTTCATTGGTCAAGCCAGAGTCGCGGCTCTGGGCATCGTGTATCCATGCGTCAGTCTTCGGGTTCTTGTCGATGTGTTTGAGCGCAAGTCTGACTCGCAGCTCGGGTCGATAGAGGAAGGGGTGACAGGGGTTTGCTTTCTTGAGCTGTCTGAACTCGTTGAGGAATTGCTGGGCTTGTGCGGGATTGCCAGTAAAAGGTGTCGGTCTTGGTCCCCTCAAAGTACGCATGTGGGCATCAGGTAACATGGTCGTAGGATCTAGTCGTGGTATTCGAACTGCGCTAGGTGGGGTCGTGTCTGTCAGGGTTTGCTCTCGGGCCGTCTGCCTGTACGTTCGCGGGCCAGGAGTGGTCGTGAATAAGAGATCTTGCTCTCGAAAGTCGGATGAGAGGTTGGGGGAGGTTTCGGTTGATGGGTCTGAGTTCTGAGCGGTTCTCGTTGCTAGCGTCTGGGTTCTGCTCTCGGGTCGTCTGCCTGTCTGTTCGCGGGGCCGGGAGATTGATGTTCGGGGTTCGTCACTTCGTGCCATTCCAAGTGAAAGAGGTCTGTCTCTATTCTCGGGTCGTCCGCCTGTATGTTCGCGGGGCCGGGAGGTTGAGACGTAAGGGGTTCTAGTCTTATTTTACGATCTAGAGCTCGGACTGGCACCGAGTTAGTCGTATTCGGGGTCCGACGTGCAGAGCTCGGGCTTGATACCAAGTTGTAGACTGTAAGACGACTTGCAGCAGCTGAAGCAAGCGAATGGAACGAGGCTGTATTCTGAAGCAGCAGAGGCAGGAAACAAGACTAGAACAAGGACTATGGAGTAAACTACAGCTCTCTTAAGTATCGTACAAAATATTGTTTTTCTGTTGGTTTTCAAGAGACGCGTAAGTGTCAAACTAAATATAACTCTCCCCTATTGAAATTAGGGGCAGGTATAGGCGCGGAGACTACCGGAGGCCTTGTAGAGCGGGTGCGGCGAGTGGGGGCAGGGTTCGTGAGAGGAGCCTGGGAAGGGGGAGTGTGGTAGATGGTCTGGTCCATGGGTGCGGGTGTGGGGTTTAGAGGTGTGCTAGGCTGTTGTTGGGGTGCCACGGGCACCTGAATAGGTGGGAGTACAAAGATGGGAGTACCCTGAGGTGCCATGGGGGCAACAGCTGGTGTAGGCTGACTAGGCACTACAAAAAAGATCTCACCGCCGGCAGCTCCGCTTTCGCATTCACCTGACATGGGAGAGGAAGAAGGATGAGAGTGACGAGTCAGATCACTCAGGGACGGGAAGGTTGCTTCATCAAATGTAACATCTCGTGAAGAGATGAAGCACCAGCTATGTCTGTCCCAGAGTTTATAGCCCTTTGAGAGGGGCTCATAGCCCACAAACACAGCATCCTTCGATTTAGGATCTAGTTTGTGCCAGTTGTGTTCGGGTACATGATAGTAGGCTTTGCAGCCAAATACTCTAAAGTAAGAGACATCTGGGACTGTACCATCCTAGAGCTCCAGCGGAGTTTTCCACTGATTAGAATGAGTGGGTGTGCGGTTATATATCTGCACAGCAGTTTGCACTGCTTGTTCGCTTCTGGAAGCCAAGGCTAAGGCCCGCATGATGAAGCATGCTGGTGCCTTTTTCCATAACCGTACAGTTAAAATGCTCGGCTCTCCCACTCTGTTGTGGAGAATGAGGCATCGTAAGCATATGCTCAATTCCTGCTTCCTGAAGTACGTGCTTTAAGTCTTTATTGACATATTCACCACCACAGTCTGAGTGTAAGGATTTGATGGGCTTATTTAGTTGTTTTTCAGCCCACGCCTTATAGTGTAAGAAGGTGTCCTTAAACTGGTCCTTTGTTTTCATAAAGACAACTACTGCAGCTTTGGAGTAGTCGTCTATGAACATGGCAAAGTACCTGTTGCCCTGGATAGAGTTGCTCTGCATAGGGCCAACAAGGTCACTGTGAATGACTTCAAGGGGTTCTTGTGCACGCTTCATGGAAGGTGGAAATGGTAGACGAGTAGATTTGCCGGTTTCACAACCATGGCAAAGTCCATCTTGTACAGGGGAATCATTAATGTGTAGACCCTTTACAGAGTCTTGAGCATATCTTTTGAGTGCATCTCTGGACATATGTCCCATGCGCTGATGCCAGACATCAAGGCTAGCAGATGCAGGTGCTCGGACTGAATTCATATGATGTCCGTCTAGCCAATATAAGCCAGAAGCCTTGTGTCCTTCCGCAATGGTTTCTCCATTGGATCTGATAGCAAAAGAAGTGGAGTCAAAACTGATGATGGCGCCTTTTTCTGTTAGGGCAGGCGTGGACAGTATACGTGAATGTGTGTTTGGGAGGTGGAGCACATTTGATATTTTGAGGTCAAAGCCTCGATTGGTGCAGATAGTAATTGTACCTGTGCCAACACTCTTGAGTAGAGAGTTGTCTCCAAGAAGAACTTCTACTCCTTCATGAGGTGTATAGGAGTCGTAGTCTTCAAGGAAGGGTGTAAAATGTGCTGATGCTCCACTGTCCATCATCCATCTTGTTGCTATCTGAGTGTGATTGACACTCATCATGTAAAGGGAAACCTGAGGCACCTCATGTACCTCTTCTATTTTTCCAGAGCCATTGACTATAGTAAATAGGCAGCTCTTAGGTACAGGTATGCTATTGGCCACAGCGAACCTGTTTGCCAGAATTGAGTCTGGTGCCTCTACCATGGCATTCTGAGCAGCTTTCCCTTGCTGCCCAGCCCTCCCTTTTTTGGTGTTCTCCTGGTCCCGTTTGAGTTTGTAACAGTCTGGCTTTTTATGGCCGGGCTTTTTGCAGTAGTGGCAGATTATGTCCGAAGTGTTGCGATCGGACTCATTGGTACGGACAGCGGACTCGTGGGGTTCTGACTACCCTAGTATTTAGTGTTGGGGAAGTTTGGTCTGAGACCGACCCAAACCAGGTTTGAACTGAACCCAAACCATTTTAATCAGTCTGGGTTTGGGAAATTCCCACAGGAACCGAATGGCTTGGTTTCCGGTTCCCTGATTAGGCAAATGCCCCAAACCATTTCAAACTCAGTTTAAACCGAAACTCCAGTAGGTGTGAACCTTTTTTTTTTTTTTCAAACTCCACTTGAACTTTCCTGGCAACACTCGAATATACTGAGCGTGTCAGCATTTGTTTCCCTGTTGCCTTTCCCCCATCACATTATGTCTGCTTCCGCTAGTGACTGGCAAGATGCCGATGAAGATGATCCGATTGCTATGGCTGAGTCATCTGCTCCCACCCCATTTCCGTCCTCTCCTGCCCCATCCCCGTCCATAGCCTCATCAACTGGGGTTCCATCAGCACGTGTTCAAGTACTCCGTGGCCAGACTAAGCTGACGCTCGACACTATGGCCAAACCTTCCAAGAAGGCTCGCGCAGTCACTAAGAAGCGTTCTCACTTAGACATTGGAGATGACGTCCCCTCGAGCTCGAAGAGAACCAAGAAGGCTTCAGAGCCTGATGACGAAGATGATGAAGACTTAAGCTCAGAAGATGATATTGAAGACCTCAATGAGATGTCCAGTCTGGACAAATCAGTACGTTCATTTTATTTTGCAGACTAATATACTAACACTTTACTACAGAAACGAAAAGCGGGTCACCGCATTCGGTCCAAAGATAAGTGTCGCGCAGATCTTGACCTCGTGTTCAGCGAGGGGACATGCACTAAGGGCGGAGTATTGCTGAGTGGTTGGTGGTGTGATGTCTGCACGTAAGTACTTCACTCTTTTCAACATCTCCACTGGGCCGTGCATATCTTACTATTGTGTATAGGAAGAACAAGAAGAACGTGGCTGATGGCATTGGGTTCTACCGGAGTTCCTGCGCGACATCAACTCTCCGCGCGCACATCAGCCAAGAGGGCGGCGCCCACTATCAGCATTACCGTCAGATGTGCGAGCAAGGCAACGTTCCAGCTGTCTTGAAGAGCCCTACTATCAAATGGGGTGACTCTGGTAGTAACGTGCAGAGCGATATTAGCTCATTTTTACACACGCCTCCTCCGATACCGACCTGGAGTCGCGAAGGACTACTATCTCATGTTTGCAAGTGGATCGTTCTTGACGATCAGGTGTGTGATTTATGTTGACCGTCATTACATCGGTGTTTACATTTGCATCAGCCGTTCTCTGTTATCGAGAAGGAGTCCTTCAAGGCACTCCTGAAGTTCCTACACCCCACCATGGTCCCGCGTGATATCCCCAGTCGCACCACTGTGACTGATGAAATCTACACCAAATCCCTTCGCGTCAAGGGCCTTCTTGCTGAGAAGTTCAAGGCCCTCAATAGCGCAGTCTCATTCACATTTGATGCCGGCACCTCACGCGCCTTCGATCCCTACCTCACAGTCACAGCACATTGGATCGACGACACTTACAAACTCAATGAGACAGTCCTCGCGTTCCGTGAAATCGTTGGTGACCACTCTGGTGCCAACACTGGCGCTCTCATCATCGAGATTCTCAAAGAGTATCGCTTACTCGATCCCGCCAAACTCGGTTGGGGTACAGCAGATGGTTCGACGGTATGCGACAAGGCCATGCGTGTTGTAGGAATGCAAGTTGATCCCACCGGCCAGCAGTGGAACGCCAAGGAGCAGCGTGGGCGTTGCATGGAGCACGCTATCAATTGCGCATCGCGTGCCTTTATCACCAAACTTGGTCCAATATCGATGGCGGCCACCAAAGCAACTCTCTCTGCAGCCGACAATGATGCAGACAACATAGATGAGGAGCTCACTGCAGCCATCGATGAGGCAGACGATCTCATCAAAGCTGAGGATTTTGACCCCGCTGATCTCATTGGCAAGGTGTTGGCCTTCATCAACCAAGTCCGTTCTTCACCACAGGCTCGCGCATACTTTGGCAAACTCTGCAGAGACAATGGCCTCCCAGAACTCCAGCTCGTCAAGTGGGCTCGTACACGCTGGGCTTCTCTCTACGATCTCATAACCCATCTCCTTGAAGTCCGTTCGGCGTGCACCAAGTTCACACTTCTTGCCGACGAAGACGACAGGGTCCCCAACCTCAAGCCCCCGAAGACGTATACTATGTTCAGGCTTAGCGAGGGCGAGTGGCACATGTTGGAGCTCATTCGCGACACCCTCATGGAGCCAGCGTTGGCTTGCCAGACGTTTTCACACACATCCCGGCCTACTGTGTACCGCGCCTTCCCTGTCATCGAGTTCATGCAACAGAAGTGGGAAGTGATGGCCGCGAAACCAGCTTATGTGTCCATTGCCGCTGCACTCTACGCTGGCCTCGACAACCTACGCAAATGGTACCGGACTCTCGATGACAGCAACATGTACTTCATCTGCTTAGTTCTCGACCCTCGCATCAAGCTAGCGTATTTTCAGAAGCATTGGGAGCAAGAATACCTCGACGTTGGATCACGGAGTCTCGAAAGAACGGTGCGTCTCTTTGTGTACATACCCACCCCACGTACTTATTACTGTAGTTTGACCGATACCACACTACTGTTGCGGGCACCGCCCGTACCACTGATAAGCCTCCCCCACCTCAACCCGCTGAACGCTCCGACATGATGTATGGCTCCGCATGGATGGAGTCAGCGATTGCAAGCCGCCATGCCCAGGATGACGACGAATCAGATCCTTACCACGAACTCAACACGTATCTGCAAGCGCCACTCAAACCGTTTCGTAGCCTGACCGATACCGATGTCATAAACTGGTGGAAGGACCACGCCGTTGTGTATCCCACCCTTGTACAGATGGCTCGAGATTATCTCGCCATCTGTGGGTCCTCGACGGCCTCGGAGCGCAAATTTTCCAGCGCGCGGCATATTGGTACTGATTTCCGAAATCGGCTCACACCGACGATGTTCGAGGCCATACAGCTACTTAAGGGTGGGTATAAGGCCAGCGTTATCTCTGCTCACCTTGAGGCTGCCGCACTCGTTAAGGAGCTGGAGTGTTCTTCGGTTGAGGGAGTTGAAACGGGTGGGAACGTGAAGGTGTAGGTTGTGGCTAGGACTTTTATATACACAAATAACTTCTGTCGTTCTGTCTCTATGTCCGTACCAAATGAATGGAAAGTTACATCCGAGTCTCGAATTTTGTTTATGAGTGATTGTGAGTTGAATTGCCAGACGCGCGAACTAAACAATTTGCTAAGTGTGTAACTGTAATTGGGTGGTCACACAATCCCGGACACACACTTTCTTGTACTTTAGCTCTCTAGATATACTGTTTACTTTACTTCATATCCATTGCTGTATCTGTATGTATAGCTTCTGAATATATTCTCTGAATGTTTGCGCATTTTTTGTGTGTAAATGGTCTGAGACCGGGTCTAAACCTGGTCTAAACTGAACCGAACCCAACATAGCTCCAAACGGTTTGGAACCGAGTTTAAACCAGACCGAACCGACATAAACGGTCTGGGTCGGTTTCGGTTTCGGTTTCAGAAAATGGGGAGGAAACCGAATGGTTCAGTTTCCGGTTTGGCCTAAATCAGCTCAAACCGAACCAAACCGAACTTCCCCAACACTATTATGACCTGGAACTCCTAGCGATTGTCAAAGCCTTGTGGCACTGGCGACCCTACCGAGCAGGATCCCCACACAAAGTCAAAATCTTCTCAGACCACCTGAACCTTACACACTGGAAGTCACCCCAGAAGATAAGTCGCCGGGTTGCCAGGGAAGTACTCGAACTAATGGAATACGACTTCAAGATCCACCACATCAAAGGAACAAACAATGGACACGCAGATGCACTGTCAAGACGACCCGACTACAACAAAGGCAAACAGGACAATGAAGGAGTCACCATCCTTCCCAACACCATATTTGTGCGCAACATGACTACCCAACTACCTGAAAATCACCACCAGGATGAAGCCAAAATACGCCCATGGGTAGACTCACACAAACTCAAAAAGATCGACAATGTCTGGTACAGGCAGGGAGCACGAGTCATCACAGGGGACAAGGACGATATCCACCTCGTCATTCGAAATCACCACAACCCTCCAGTCTACAGACACCCAGGCATTAAGCGCACTGCCTGGATCATAGAACATCACTACTGGTGGCCGTGCATGTTGGAACACATAACCGAGTACGTCAGAGGATGCGCCGAATGCCAACGCCATAAAGTCAATACACGACCTACTAAAGTGCCACTATCCCCGATCACACCGACTCCCGAAGCTAAGCCATTCAAAACCATAGCCCTAGACTTTATCACTAAACTGCTGGTCTCACAAGGGCATGACTCAATCCTCACGGTCACAGACCACAACTGTACCAAAGCCTCAATTTTCATTCCCTGCGTAGAAGAGATCACAGCAGAAGGGACGGCAGCACTATACGTCACCCACGTATTCCGACGATTCAGACTCCCCTCTAAGATCATCAGCGACCGAGACCCCCGATTCTCTTCCAAATTCACACGGGAGTTATGCCAAATCTTAGGAATTTACCAGAACATATCAACAGCGTACCACCCCCGTACCAACAGTCAGTCTGAACGGACCAATCAGTGGCTTGAACAATACCTCCGATTCTGGGCCAACGAGCGTCAAGATAACTGGGTGCGTTTCCTTCCCATGGCAGAATTTGCTCACAACAGCTGGCCCCACGAGGCAACAAGGAAATCCCCTTTCGCCCTAATGATGGGATATGACCCACGCGCTGATTGGGTCGATAAGCCATCCCCCATCCCACAAGTGCTCACGAGGCTTCAGCAATTCCAAGAGGCACAGGAGAACGCCCAGAATCTGATGAAGAAAGCCCAAGCTCTATGGGTCAAGCATCGGAACACTCCGAAGTACCAAGAAGGTGACCTAGTGTGGCTAGAAGGACGGCATTTATGCACCAATCAACCCACGACCAAACTGGCCACGCACCGACACGGGCCCTTCTGGATCATCAGGGTGCGATCACCTGTCAACTACAAGTTAGCGCTTCCCACGCAGTGGAGTATTCATCCCATATTTCACATCGACTTACTCACACCTTATTGTGAGACGCCCATGCATGGGGAAAACTTCCAACGCCCACCGCCGGATCTAGTGGAAGGTGAAGAGGAATATGAAATCGAGCGCATTCTAGACTCCCGACAAACCAGAAGGAACAAGAGACTGCAATATCTCGTGAAATGGAAGGGATACTCCGACTCGGACAATCAGTGGGTCAACAAAGATGACGTATTCGCTGATGAAGCAATAGTGGAGTTCGAGCGGAGTTCACAAGCACGAAGGGGAGATATAAGGGAGTTCGATGATGCTAAGTCCCCACCATCTCTTCACACTGGATCCCATTCTCAAACAACGATGTCCTTCCCACTCCCACCATTGCCTCGTCTCTCTCTGCCCATGGGGTTGACAACCTCTCCCACCAAGAGCTCATTGAAGCCCTCAATAACGCCAGCTCTATCGAGGACATCGATGACCCCACCGCACCAGCCTCCTACTGGCTCTTTGACATGCACGGTCGAAGACTCTCCACCGCCCCCTACTCCCACGAAGAACTACGCCAGCTTTGCGCAGCTGTCGGAGGCGGTCGTGCCCCGCTGCCCAACCCCGCTCCCGGGGTCGAAGACGGAGGCAACACAGGAGTGGCTGGCCTGGAAGGTGTGACACAACTGGAGATACGAAGCAGCCGAGTGGTGCAACCACCAGCTGATGACAGCAGCGACAAGGAGAACGCGCCTCCTGGTGCGATGCCAGTGGTTCAGCGCGATGCTGAAAGGGCAGTGTACAAGGCGGTTGAAGGAGCCCTGAGGGAGTTCTACCCAGCTGAGCAGCCATTCCTCATCACCGCCACCGACTCTGACGACCCCCACGAAACCCCGTTCGCATGTGACACCCTGGGACACCCCCTGTACCGGCAGGACATCCAGGTTGATGTCAAAGACGCCCCCCAACCGCCATACGCCTCCGCTTCCTTAGCGGGAGCGGCCACCACGCCCCCCACGGTTACAAGCACAACCACGGGGAGGATTTTATACACTACCCAATTACCGATGCACGAGGGGTCACCCGCCAGGCCACCTTCGTCCAGGCCATCATGGGCCCGGACCCGCAAGTCCTCACCCTCGTCGGGGACAGCGAGAAGGTTTATTCAAGGCCACTGTATGCAGAAGCGCAGGTGCGCGAGGCGGGCAAACCCCACTACACCCCCGAGGACATGTACACCTTCGTGGGTGGACATAGCAACCAGCATCATGTGGACCGTGCCGTCAACGAGCTCAAGGACGTAAGTCTGAAGGCGGAGCTGGTCCGTTACTGGGCCTATGCGCGGGAGGTGGAGCGGATGGAACAGTGCCTCCATGCCTTGGCGCAGGCACTCGGCGGGGTACAAGGGGAGCTTACCCGCTCCAAGTTCAGGCTCAAGATGGCCAACGTATGGGATCGCATCACGGAAGTACAGGAGGGATGGGTCGGGGGGATCGGACCTACTCAGCGCCATGGGCGTCGCAGCTGAAAAGGGGGTGATGTCACGGTCATAGAAGTGGACACTCGCTAAGTGGCTATGACTCCCTTAGTAAGTCGTAATAGGTCATGGACTTCTCGCATCAGTCAGCAGTATGATATCACATGCCAATAGGGCATGACTCATTACTAGTACAGCAGTAGTAGGGTTCAAGCTATTAACGCTACTATTCATGGGGAGCTTTAAAGCCATACCCCTTCATGTATAAGTAGAGGAGGACGAAGGCCAGAATACACCATTCTGGTCTTCTTCAATAGCCATATCCTTCATCGTCCTCTTCCCCCTCTTAAGCCACCAGCCCCTCTCCTGTGCTTGACTCTCGTAGAGCAAGTCGCACATCGATTACGCCTAGTGGACTTGGCCCTAGTGCTTCTAAAGGATCACGTGCAATGAGGAGCCGTGTATCTGAGTCATCGACCTGACTTAGGTCCTTACGCTGAGTAGTCAACACCCTTTCGCTGTCCAAGTCAGACTCACGCCAGTGGCAGCGTTACACTCACTGAGGATGAAGGCGACAAAGAGGATATAGTCGACTGAGAGAGCAAAGTGACACAAGTAGATCTGTGGTATAACGCAAGTTAGTTATTAGGCAGTCAGGGCCCATAACCTGTTGAGCGCAGAACTAACAAGCAAGGTTAATAGCAGGGAGCTAATAGACAAGTTAACTTCAGAGGTGAAGGGAACTCTATTACAACTGCATACCTAATAGACAAGTTACTACAGAACATCTATGAGCAAAGGTAATAAGAGAAGTAAAGAGAAAGGGACTTACACTTCAGAGGTGAAGGGAACTCTGAAGTGTATAGGCGAAAAACAGCTGTCCTTATATACAGGATGCTTAGGTAAGAATGGTCTGTGCGCACTGGTGATCCAAACACAATACAGGTGGTCTGTGCACCAGAGGGAGAAATGCCATTGGAGGGCAGAGAACAATAGCTGCCTAAAGCAGACAATTCCAGTATCTTAACAATAGAGAACAATAAGAGCCATATATGACTCTGTATAATAAAGATAAACAAAAGTGGTCCGTATGAGTCCAGTCCAGTCTAAATCAGTCCATAAGGGACAGATACCGTATTTAGTATATGGGATGACACAATCAGATCCCACGAGACATGTGACTTAAGCAGTCACGTCTCAACAGATTATGCCTAGTGGACTTAGCCCTAGTGCTGCTAACGATCACGTGCATTGAACAGCTGTGTATCAGAGTCAACGACCTGACTTAGGTCTTCACGCTGAGTAGTCAATGCCCTTTCGCTGTCCAAGTTGGACTCAACGCCAGTGGCGGCGTTACAGTTCATGACAAAATATGATCTGACATTTCTGTAATGAAAACCAGAAAACAATGTACTGATGCATACAGAGCTATTGTAGATATTGTGACAAAGAACTAGTGATCATATGGTCAACAAAATTGTGACAATACCTGTGATCTGTCACTTTGCAATATGATGCTCAGGGGAATTTTGTGATGACTGGGTACCTGTGAGCAACCTGGACTCATGCTCAGCCTTAGTCTTAGCCGGATCACTGTCTCTGCCCCACCTTAAAGATATCAGCACACCCACTGGTGTTTGCTTGATGAGACTCAAGAGCACTTGCATCACAAAGAATGAGGCATGCCAGTGGGAGTACAAAGACAAGACCACCGAGGTCAGAGGTGATTACCCAGGACGACATGCACACCAATGACAATATTTTTTAGCTGCTCATGCACTCAGTGGGGGATTTTTGATTTTGTGGTTGTGACTTGGCTTGCAACGCATAGGGATCAACACGGGTCACCCGCGTGTCGATCAGTTTCAACCCGTACCCGTACCCGCCTCAACCCGTACCCGCGACCACGGGTACGGGTAACCCGCGCATACGGGTACAGGTACAGACGGGTGAGGCAGCGGGTCGCGGGTTTGACGGGTACCCATGATACCCGTACCTGCATGCCCTGCATGCAATCATAACTACACTATATTTCTACTAAGTTATGACACTAGTACTACTACTGTCATCGTTGTCGTCTTGTGGTCGTTGTGGAGTTGATGTGGACTCGTGTCACCTCGTCACAGCCACCATCGTCGTCGCCTTGTGCTTGCCGTCGCCATCGCTGTCACCGTCGTGGCCGCCTCGTGGTCGCCCTGTCGCCATTGCCATTGCCGTTGCCAAGTCGTAATTATCCATCGTTGTAATAGTCGTAGTCGCCGTTGTAATCGCCTCATTGTAGTCGCCTCCCTGTGATTGCTACGGTGCCGCCGTTTTTGTTGCTGCCACGATGGTGTTGCATTGTCGCCATCGTGGTCTTGTCATGGGTCAACGTAACCCCGGTGGTGGTTAAGTCAGTAGAAAACATCATGAAGTCCCAAAAAGACCACTTAGCGTCTCGACTCTCGAGAGCTGCAATATACACATGAGAATGTTGAGACTGAGGTAGAGGTCAGGTGAGGGAGAGGGGCAGTGCGGCACCGATGAGCCACCTGGAAACAGCACGAGGCGTTGCTGGGGTCTATGAGCCTAGAGACCGTTGTGAGATGAAAATATGTGGCTGTCAGATGTCAATTCGATACGATATAGCGAGGCAATATCATGGACGACGAAAGAGAGATGGAGGGAGGAAGGGATGGCCCAGATGGATGGATGGTATGGTATGAGAGGGGAAAGCGCACGAGGCCCTATCTCCAGTGCCTTCACCGTAGAGTTTTGTGGGAGGGCAGGGCATAATAGGTGTGGACTAGCTGGCTTGGACAGCGGTTGCCCCGGATGGGTGGCAATGACGGTCAGAGAGTGCGTGGCGATGCGGTGCGGGGGATGTCGTGGGAATGAGTCTGTGACAACTCAGAGAGCCAGAGTGAGATAACGAGCGAAGAGAAAGAGAGATACTGTAGTTTGTGTGTAGATGGGAGAATGGATGGAAGGGAGAAACGCTCACCGACAAGAGAATCGATGGCGTGATGCGACGTCGTGGGGGAGTGAGTCCGATTTGGCAATACTGTGCCAGTGGGTTTGGGGCCCAGCCTGTGCCGTTACATCGTCGCAGCCAAGGGGTTGCAAATGGAAACCGTAGGATCAAACCACGGCAGCCTGCCAGAGACGGTGAGGATAGAAAAAGTGTGTACCCGCGGGTACCCGTGCCACGGGTACGGGTTTTGCACGGGTTGAGAAACCGCTACCCTGACCCGTACCCGCGTGACCCGTACCCGTGACCGTACGGGTTTTTGCCAACCCGTGTCGATCCCTAGCACGCAAGAGAGAGCACAGTGAGTTGGAGAGGCCCAGTGAGTACTAGTGAGTGGTGGCACGTGTATGGCACTGTAGCATAGTGCTGAGCATGGCAACATAGATAACTATTCAATAACCCTATTTCTTAGAGATAACTATTCTTATACCCTAATTCTGTATGACAACTCAATTTATCTAGAATTTCTTCGTCAACTTAACTACAAACCCCGTCTTGAGTTTTGAATGTCCATATGTCTGCTAAAAAGGCAGGTGACAAGTGCTATGAATACTGCTGTAGAGGAAAGGGCATTTCCCATTTCAGAAACAGAATCGGCGGTCCAGACCTTAGATCTCAGACATCGACAGATACTCGCTGGGTTGGACCCAATCCTGTAGACGAATAGCACAAGAGGAACAAAGACGGGATAATGTTGGATATAACTGGGCCCAGCTCTCCCCCCCCCTAACATGTCACGTGACACCACGTAATCATCAATCCAAAAGCTCGGAACCAAAAAAAATAAAGTTTGGATCGAAAATTATGTAACTGATCACAAACATAAATACGACATAATCATCCTCTGTTTCTTTTTTTTTCTTCTTTTATTTGTGGTAGTGTAAATATAGTACAAACAAAAGCAAATAAGGTAAGCAATGCCCCACGACGCGTTGCACCCCCCTATACCCTTTGGGCGTGCGGCCCCCTCCTCCCCCTTTGGCCCCCCTTTCCCGACCCCGTACACGTGCGCAGGGCAACGCAAGCGCAGGACTGCGCCGGGACACCCCCCCGCCCCTGCCCTGAAGGGTGCGCGCCCCCTCTTGCCCCTGCCCCCGTATGCGCGCAAAGGAGCAGCGGGAATCCCGGGGAAAGGTTACGCCCCACCCCCTTTCGTCCCCTGGTCCCACCCGTCCCCGTTCACGTCGAACAGGAGACCCGAACACCGCCCCCGCCCCCGTTGATTCGCGAACGGGGGGCTGCGCAGGAAGTGACACGCCACCCGCGTTTGCGCACGACGGGGACGCGACGGCCACCCCCCGCCCCCTTCGTTCACGCGCGAACAGGACACGCAAACGCGGGACAAGCCCCCGCCACTGCAGCGCCGCTCCCGTTTGCGCGCAAGGGGGGGTGGGGCACAGGAACAAGGTGCACGGGACAGGTACGTCCCCCGTCTCTGCCCTCCCTCCCCCTCGTTTACACGCGAACAGGACGGACGGCGTGGGACAAGGTACGCGCCCCCCCCCCCCTTCCCCCTCTTGCCGGGGACCGCGCGCGCAATGCCAGAGGCGGCGCGGCGGCCCCCCCCGGTTTGCGCGCAGAGGCCACACGCAAACGAGGGGTCTGCGCGCGGGGATGAGAACGGGCGCGCCCCCCACACCCCTGCGCCCCGCCCCCGTTTGCGTGCACGAACCCCGCGCGAACGCGGGCGCGCGCTCCAGGTTGGAGTGCGCCCCCGGGTTCGCGCGCACAGGCAACGTGCGAACCGGAACGCACAGAAGCGGCGCCCCTTCCACGACACAGGGGCAAGCGAACCGAGGGCGCGCGCGCTAGAGCCAAACGCGAACGGGCAGACGCCCGGAAGCGCCCCCCCCCCCCCCTTTCCCCCGGTTTGCGCGCCAGGGCAAAACGCGAGCGGGCGACCACGCAGAAGCCCCCCCCTCTCTCCCGCGGGTTCGCGCGCAAGGGCGGAAGCACCCCCCTCCTCCGTGTATGCGCTCCGGGGGCGCGCGGGTCGGGTGGTGCGTGACCGGGCGGCGCAAATGGGTGGTGGCGCCCCACCCTCCGCTTTGCGCACAGGGGCAGCACGCATACACGTGCTGCCCCTGTGCGCAAAGCGGAAGGAGTACCTCCCCCGGTTCACGAATGGGAGGGTGAGGACAACGAGCGGGGGCACGCGGCATAGGCGCGTGGCCCCCTTTTTGCTCCCTCTCGACTTAGACAAAGAAAAGTACATATGTTATGTAATCTTTATTAACTAATAAACATGTTTTTTTTTCAATTAAACAAACAATAAACAAAGCAAAGGTTTAATTTGCTTTGTTTGTACTATATTTACACCACACAAATAAACGAAGAAAAAAAAAAAGAAACAGAGGACGGTATGTCGTATTTATGTTTGTGATAAGTTACATAATTTTCGATCCAAACTTTATTTTTGGTTCCGAGCTTTTGGATTGGTGATTACGTGGTGTCACGTGACATGTTAGGGGGGGGGAGAGCAAGGACAGTTGTTGGATACAGACATAACTGGAAAGTTACTAGGGCAACGGTCGACAAGTCTCAAAAGATAACGCGATAACGCAAGCGATAACGTGTGTAGACAGACAGTGGGCTTCCTCATGTCAACTTAACAACGACGCTATCGTGTGTCTAAGCGCAAGTATAGTTTGTTACTTCGTTTGGCAGTATAATATGATCCAGTTCGGAGTGGTCCATAATCCCTACTTAACACGCGACTAATGTTTTTTTTTGAGCAACATGCCTATAGCACCTGTAACATGTACAAGACTTTAGTCGCGCAAGGTATAAAGGTAAGTCGACAACGTGTAAATCAGCACCAAGCGGGCGCTATGTTGGTAAAGGGTCGTTCAATACAGTGCTGCTAAGCCAAAGGCGATACAGACCCCCACGCACGCACTAGCAAAGATGGCGACAGAATCCTCGAGGACTGTCCAGACATAAGTGATGATCCCTGTGACGAGCAGCAAGAAACCCGCGAGCGCGAAAAGGGAGCATACAGTGTGGCACCCTGTTCAGTAGGCGCCCCCAAAGCAATCGCATTTTTCT
>JAKELH010000304.1:0-94663 GCA_021525015.1 Lactarius pseudohatsudake | reverse complement strand
AAAAGCCAGAGTTCCTTTGCCAACTCTAAGCGATCCAATCAACTGTTCCTGGCTATTTGGCATTACTGAAAGGTGTCAGCTAATACCCTTCACTAATGTCAAATAACTTAGGAATGGTTGATCGGATCACTTAGGTTGGCAGAGGGTCCCTCAGCTTTCTTCAAATACAGGTCCCTAAATTTTTCATAGTTTTAGCTATTTTATTTCAAAACATAGAAATGCCAGCTCTGAGCTGCCATCATTATCCCTGTTACAAATTTACAAACCCAACCACCAAGACTGCTGAGCACCTGCAGTATGGCCTGGAGACTGCTGGACATGGTGGATGCTGAAGTGCACTGGGATCCCGTCCGGACAATCTTGGGCCGGCACTCTGATGACCAGCGGCACACCACACAACTCTGGTAGGATGAACAGACTGCATCAGCAAACGACATAAGTTTAACCAGCTTATTTCATCGCTTAGATTGGTTGTTCTGTCACTAAGCCGCTAGGCGACCACTAAGCTTCTCAATCAAATATAAGACCTTTCAGAGCCTAAATTTTTATTCAACCATGTAGTGTAAATTTACAAGAGTACTAAGAAAGTAGACTCGAGACGGATGTTGTGAATCCAACCAAGGCAGTTCGTGTCGGTACTATCCCGGCAGCGGCAATGGTGGCGTTGTGGCTGTTGCAGCTGGGGTCATACAGAGGTATCGGGTCGCATGCAGTGGGGCGTCGTCGGGCTCGTTGTCGTCGTCGCTGTCGCATGCAGAGGGGGGTCGTCGACTCGTTGTCGTCGTCGCTGTTGCTGCAGCCACTGGACCCCTGGATCCCCGGATCGCATGCATCGAAGGCGAGAGCGGGCGAGGACGGGATCGAGACGAGATCGAGCGACGGGATTATCCTTCGAGTGCCCCGACTGGGCCTAACTTCCCGGATAGTCACACAGAGAAAAAAGTGGAGAAACTAGGGCAACCGAGCGCCGTGTATTCAGCAAGGATTACAGGGTTTAAATACAGACAGAACCGTAGCCACAAACAAGCCAGTAAGAAGTAAGGAGTGTAGTATAGGAAAAGGGTGGCATAAGTGGAGGAAACAAGACGGAACGCGGGTGGAGACGATCGGGACGAAGACAAGACGGTAAGGTACGAGTGGGCGAGACGAAAACAAAAGCCAAGTGATCGACAAGGGCAAAGCTTCAAAGGGTTGGGTATTGAGAGTGATGCACTAAGGACGGAAAGGCGATGGACAAAGGAGATACGATGCGCGGGGACGCGCGGCCTGCCTTCGAGTGTCTATAGGCCATTTGCGAGGCGGTCGGCGTCGGCGTCCATGGCAACGTGGGGCGAGGGTGGGCGTTGGCGAAGAAAATAACGGGGGAGAGTGTGTGTATGCGGCGAGAGAGAATGGGGAGATCCGAAGAAACCCAACCAAACAAACACAAAGAAGCCGAGCGAGCCAATTACACCGGAGCCTGAGTTCAAAATATCGACGATCAACAATCACTCTCCGCGTCCGTCTCTGCTGAGTCCGCTCTTTTCCCCACGCGTACTGCTCTCTGCTCGACCCAGTATTCATGCATGGTTTTCAGTCCCAAAGCCTGCCCAGTATGTGGTTGCACATGTATGTCTTTTGTTTTCACTCGTCTCCATATTCGACAACTGACTCGACTTCACAAAACCCGGGCCTCTGCAATACAATGTACCATCCTCCCCATAACACAAGGCTGCAACGTCATTGCCCAAGCCCATCCGACACAGGTACAACCGCCTCTTTCTCCATCACCACCAGCTCATGAGGTTCTCGACGAAACCAGGTATTTTGTTTCTTTTTCTTTTTCTTTTCTCATCACAGGCTAATGACGAGACTCTAGCCTGTCCGAGTCGTTGCTGCCACATTGTATGTCTTTATATCATTTTTCGCGCTTCCTACTAACCTCTTTCTTACTCTTGTCTTATTAGTCGTACTGTCAGATCAGCTCGAAATCAAGCCCGCCGTGCGATGTCGTCGACTTTTCTTTTTTTTTTGGCTCATGCTTTTCGATCCCCACCCTGCACACTGTGGAGGCGTCCCACTTGGCTGCAAAGCATTCGGAGGTGCGTATCTGTTGTGTCCCTCGTTGAATGTCGCTGAGCCTGGCTTTGAGCTGCCACGACCAGTGTTCCAACTTGCCACCACTGGGACTAGCGGAAATGTCCAGTATGCCCATCCAGTGCCTCGATGCGATCGCCGGCCCGTAGAGAGGGAGAGTCCAGCTTGTGCACAGCAGGAGGCGCACTCTCTACGCCCCAGTTTACGGAGGGTACTCAGGCGTTGCGGGGGATCAATACCATGTATCGTAGTTTTTAGAATACACATAATAGACCCAATTCTTGAAAAATAAGCCAGGTGTTTAATAAATAAGGATGGATTTCAGCTGTGATTCAGTCGTGAATAAGCGAAAATTAAGCCCAATTCAGGAATATAATCTACTTATTTGCTTAACTGCTTTAAACCTCGGTTATTCTGATTTCCCGCTTAGTCCCGTTTAGGGAAGCTTATGGTGCTTATTACTTGAATAAGCGAAATTTTAAGCGAGTGTCGTTTGCTGATGTGGGATAATCTTTGGACATCCTGGGGCTTTGCGCCCCCATTACTATACCACCCCCTTTCCCTTCTCACCTCTGTACATTTCTCTAGTGACCATAGGACATGCCCCAGATCAAGCGTAAGCTCGCCGAGCCTGAGATCATGAGGCCCGAGCACCACACTGCACCATTCTCATCACCTCAATTTCTCACCATCCACCATGTTTCCCGCCTCGATCCCTTTTTTGTCTCATACCTATGACCTGTTGTTATGGTTATATGCCTCGACTCATACCCTGTGACTCTGTGTCTTGACGACACGTTTGTATATTGCCTGATGCCTCATGATTCTCGCTGATGTTTACTGTACAGACTATGCTACTGGTTTTAGTATATAATGTACAGTGTCTGGACTCAAACAATCTATCTGATTTGTGTCCTCCAAAAAACCCATCTGCGCAAATTCTCTCTTGCTCCTTGCAAACCCAAATTCAACTCAATAACTCTTGACTTCTTCTCGCGTGCGCACTTCCAAGTGACATGTTACCTAATCAATCACTCGTCACATCGATTCTAGTGGTGACTCCAAGCAGCCCAAAAAGACAGCCAGCAGCAGTAGGCTTAGTGCTGCTGAACTGCGCTGTGAGCCCGACTTGCGGGGGAGCCGCCAGCACTAGGATCTCGGCAGGACCGGATCGGGCTGGTGGCCCAGGGCGTTTGTCCCGCCTCAGCGCGGGCAGCCCACAGCTCTAATCTTTGGACTTGGGCCCTAGCGGTCTATTCTCATTCCCCCGTTTGCCTCAATTACCACATAGACTCATAACCATCAACTTCAGGATGTGTTTCCCAATCAAGCACGAGCATGCCGAGCCCGACGTCACAAGGGCGACACCTTATACCATTCCACACCTCGCCACCTCAATTCCTTCCCATCACCTTCGTTTCCGGCCTCAGTCTTTGTTACATACTATTCACATGCCTTGTCGTTACGACCTTACACCTCGATCCTTACCACTTGACCTCGCATCTTGACGACGTGTTCATACTCTCTTTGATCCCCCGTGATTCTGACTGACTCTTACTATACAAATTCTGCTACTGGTCTTAGTATAAAATGTATGGTGCTTGGACTCAATGTCATTATCGTTGTTCTCAAATCCGTCCGAATTCCTCTAAGCTTTGAATCCCTCGATAAATCTTGACTTCATCTATTTCTCAACGTCTCGGCGCGCGCACTCACGTGCGACGTCTTACATAACCTCATTGCACTTGCACTAAGTGCCACTGGCAGGGACACACTATGGAAGAACCTAGGCCTATGACATCATGGCCTAGTAGAACTATGGTAAGTTCTACAGTAGTACTGGGCCTGGGTACAGAAGAACTACAGTAGTAGGCCTAGATACAGTAGGACTACAGTAGCACTACAGCAGCACTACAGTAGCACTACAGAGTCTACAGTAGTACTACAGTAGTAGGACTGAGTACAGTAGCGCTACAATAGTAGACCTGAGTACAGTAGCACTACAGTAGTAGGACTGAGTACAGTAGCGCTACAGTAGTAGGCCTGAGTACAGTAGCACTACAGTAGTAGACCTGGGTACTACAGTAGCACTACAGTAGTAGGCCTGAGTACAGTAACACTACAGTAGTAGGTGTAACGCCGCCACTGGCGTGAGTCCGACTTGGACAGCGAAAGGGCGTTGACTACTCAGCGTAAAGGACCTAAGTTAGGTCGATGACTAGGATACACGGTGGTCCGTCACACGTGATCCTCAGAGGCACTAGGGCGAGTTCCACTAGGCGAAGCTGACCACGACTTGCCCTACGAGGGTCAAGCGAAGATAGAGACTTATGACCGTGAGGACGAGAAAGGGAGAGATAGAATGGCTATTGAAGAAGACCAGAATGGCGTATTCTGGTCTTCGACTTCTCCTATTTATACATGAGGGGTATGGCTTTAAAGCTCCCCGTGAATCTGTGTAACTAGTGGCGTTAATAGCTCGAACCCTACTATCGCTGTACTAGTAATGAGTCATGCCACATCGGCATGTGATATCGTACTTTGACTGACGTGAGAAGTCCATGACCTATTACGACTTACTAAGGGAGTCATAGCCACTAAGTAAGCGTCCACTTCCGCGACCGTGACAGTAGGACTGAGTACAGTAGTGCTACAGTAGTAGGACTGAGTACAGTAGCGCTACAGTAGTAGGACTGAGTACAGTAGCGCTACAGTAGTAGGCCTGAGTACAGTAGCACTACAGTAGTAGACCTGGTACTACAGTAGCACTACAGTAGTAGGCCTGAGTACAGTAACACTACAGTAGTAGGACTGAGTACAGTAGCACTACAGTAGTAGGCCTGAGTACAGTAGCACTACAGTAGTAGGCCTGAGTACAGTAGCACTACAGTAGTAGGCCTGAGTACAGTAGCACTCCAGTAGTAGGCCTGGGTACAGTAGCACTCCAGTAGTAGGCCTGGGTACAGTAGCACTATGGTAGCAGTAGTGTTCGAAAGTCCAGTCCCACGAACCGGAAAAAAACCGGGACCGGACCGGACCGCAACTGATGGCAACCGGACCTTCGGTTGCGGTCCATCCGGTCTCAGAAATTTACCGGTTGCGGTTCATCCAATTTGGCATTTGGGTGAACCGCCACAGGGCCGGTTGGGACTGTAGATAGTTGCGAGTGTAGGGTTATCGACCCAAGGGGAAGTGTAGAGATGATAGATAATATAATGGGAAACACGGGAACGTCACGGTAGACAGAGGCAGACGGGAACGCAGACAGAGACGGAGGTCGTTAGAGCATAAGTGAGTTGTAAACTAAGATGTATTTTCCGAAATCAACATAGACTATATACGCGTGCTTTGTAATCGAATAAGTAATATACCGTTCCAAGCCCAGCGAGGACGTAGTCCTTACATCCGCTCCAGGGTGAAATTTGAACGTCCTCGGTCAACCACCTTCTTTTTGTTGGCTTTGGTTGTGTGACGGCAGCCATGACTTGCGTGGTGCTTGAAAGCGGCCTCATACGGCGACGGCGGGGTCTTCTCTGGTTGAGGTGCCAATGGCAGCTGTGAGGGTGGCCGTGCGAACAGAGTGCTGGCGGTGTGAGGGGGCATCGAGACTGGGGTACGCGCTGCCAGTGGTGGTGACCCGAACGTCGGTGGTATTGAGGTTCGCCTTGGCCTTGCTGCTGCATCTCTGACTTCTTCGAATGGTTCTCTTTTCGGGGCGCAGCCATAGTGTCAATGGCCTTGGCGCAGCTTAAGGCGGGTGGGACAGGTGGCGGTGGCAGCGGTCGTTCCGAATCCGCTGAGTCGGCTGGCGTTGTATCGGGTGGTCGAGGAGGCGGTAACGTGGAGGTGCAGGGCTAATAGGCAAGGTGGGAGGAGACTGAGAGGGACGTGGCGAGCAGAGGTTGGTGGAAACGGTGAAGGGCGAGAGTGGGGGATTGCGGCGTGACATAAGCGCGGGGTTGACGGCTTGCTCTGGGGACGTGAGCAATAGGCTGGGAGGTGGAGGTGACGACGGAGGATGAACATGTGATGGAAGCGGGGGTGAGGACGTAGGCAACAAGCCGGACGGCAACGGAGAATGAGCAGGGATAGGCAAAGGATGGGCGCAAGGTGCGGGCAATGGATCGGTCAGCGGCGGCGAATGGGTAGGCAAAGGCGTGGGAAGCAGGGGTGATGACGTAGGTGGTAAGTCGGAGAGCGGCGGAGAGCGGGCAGGCAGAGGCGTGCACAGTGAGGCACAAGGAACGAGTCAGGCGGCAGAGGTGAATGGACGGATGCGGGTACGAGGGCGAGGGCGAGAGTGAGAACACGGGAACGAGTCCGATGGTGGCAATGGAGGCGAGAGTGCAGGCAAGGACGTAGGTGATGAGTCGGACGGCGTACCGACGAGGGGACCAGCATCCATGTCGACTCAATGTGGTTGTGGGTCCCTCTCACCCGGGTTGTTTAAACTGTTGGACAGTGGGGAAAGCGACAGGGCGGCAGAGTCCAGGTGGACGTTCGGAATGGGGCAGGGGATGACTGGGCGGTCGGAATGGGGATAACGTCAGGAGTTGATAGCCCTGGTTGCCTGGCGAGTTGGTGCTCGAGTTCTGGTGGTGGCCCGTGTTCGTCATTTCTAACCCTTTGCTCGGGACTGGGGATTCCTGCGAGGACTATAATTGCCACCTCGAAGACGTCTTCGTAGTTGAATGCCAATTCCCTGGTTGAAAAGGGCACTTGACCTCAAGAAGGGGGAAAAACAAAACACGGTCGTCGGGGTGGAAGCCGCACCAAAACATGGCATCGCGATAGTCTTCCGTCAGCCAGCAGAACCTGACGAGTCTTTGGCTTAAGGCTACGAACTCCTGGTAGTACTGGTGCACCTCCTCCTCCTGGGTGATACGCACTTTTGATGAGCGTTGGACGAAGTTGTATAGCTCCCGTAGGTCCCGAGTTCTGGCGTAAGCAAGTCTTCTAAGGAGCGTCGGTACAAGGGCCAGTTGCCAGAGTCATACCCGCTCAGCAACTTCCAAAACGCGCGTCGAAAGGGTGGCACATAGTGGGTGGTCGTCTTGACTTTCTGCCGGTCTGTCAGCCTGCACGAATCTGCCAGGGCTTCGTACTCGTTCAGGCCTGTTTGAGCGCTTGGACGTTCTTCTGGAGAAGTAGGGTGCATGCTCTGATGAGGTGGAGGCATGGCTGTAGGACCAGTGGGAATCATATAAGGTATGGTCGCCGTCACTATTTCGTAACACATTTCAGGAAGAAAAAAAATGGGGAGTTGCCGATGGCAGTACGGAAGGTGGTGGACGGGTATTGGTGATGACGCGCGAAGTCTTAAGGGGCTGGCAACTTGGGAAATGCTGATCGTAACGAAGACGGCGACTATGGGGTTTTTGTGGTGTGTTTCCCCCGGGCAGTCAAAGAGGTGAGGTTTTGAGATGGAATAAAATAAAAATGGGGAGGGGCGTCTACTGACTTCCCCTCGCGGTGGGCTCCAGTTGTAGATAGTTATGCGAGTGTAGGGGTTATCGACCCAAGGGGAAGTGTAGAGATGATAGATAAGATAATGGGAAACACGGGAACGTCACGGTAGACGGAGGCAGACGGGAACGCAGACAGAGACGGAGGTCGTTAGAGCATAAGTGAGTTGTAAACTAAGATGTATTTTCCGAAATCAACATAGACTATATACGCGTGCTTTGTAATCGAATAAGTAATATACCGTTCCAAGCCCAGCGAGGACGTAGTCCTTACAGGACCGGTCCTAACCGGTCTTTACAACGACGACCTCCCGACGCGCCAGCATTGACAACGACGACCAAATATACGACCACGGTTTCGACACCGCCCGCGCCACCTGCAGCGTCGACACCAAAACCGGGCTGGACCGGCCTCACACCGCGCCAACACCGACCACCGACCACGGTCATCCCAACATTGACGACGACACATCAGCCGCAACGTCGACACACCGACAACACAACCTGCAACAGCACACACCACCACAAGTCCTACACGACGACACCCGACAGCCGCAAGGCCCGCAACGACGACACATCGACAACGGCGGCCCATCGCCAACCGCACCACTGGCATCAACGCACCGACTACCACGACGACGGCCCCAACAACACGTCGACAACGACAACGATGATCAAGACGACGATACGTCGACAGCCGCAACGACGACACGTCGACAACGGCGACACACCAGCACTGGCAGCCGCAATACCAACACAGCCTCAAGAACAAATATCGACATCCACGACGACGACGACGACGACGCATCAACCGACGACGACGATGCATCAACCGACGATGCATCAACCAACGACGGCGATGCATCAACCGACAACGACGACGCATCAATGGCCGCCAACCACGACGCCGCCTCAAGCCGACGATCGGACAATTACTGCGACGCGTTTCCTCTTTGTCGCGAAGAGGACGAGGCCATAATATGTTCCATACAGTAGTAGTAGAGTAGTTACTATGACTTGTAAAATACCAGTAGTATAGTTCAAACTTCAATATATATTTATGACGGTTGCAGTCGGTCTTTGGCCGGTTGCAACCGACCCAGGATGAGCCGGTTTAGACCGCGAGGACCGGTCTTTTGAGAATCCGGCAACCGGGTGGGACCGACTCCTGTCGGTTCGGTCCGGTTTTGGGGCTCGGGGATGAACCGATGGATCGTCCCGGTCCCGGTCTTTCCAAATTAGGCAAAAAAACCGGACCGGACCGGACTTTCAATCACTAGGTAGCAGCCTGGGTACTATAGTAGAACTATGGTAGTACTACATAGAACATAAACGTTGCTACCACCACCTATGGGTCGCTATGGCTCTATGAGCACTACTGTAGAACTACTGTAGAACTACTGTAGAACTATAGTAGAGGTCCAAGGATTGCTGATCTGGTAGCTTAAATTCCAGGGTTTGCTACAATGCTACCAAGTCTCTACCATCTACTACCAGCAACTACCATCTACTACCAGCAACTACCAGCAACTACCAGCAACTATGGTCTACAAACATCTACAGTCTCTACCAGTTTACTACCCAGTCTCTACCAGCCTACTACAAAATCTACAACCATCTACAGTTGCTACAGTGTCTACAGTGTCTACCAAGTCTCTACAAGGATTTTTTGCACAACCCAGGGATTGCTGATGCCACTGATCATCAGCAGGTCGTTGGTGGATGCACCAACAATCACGCTCCCCTTCATCAGCAAAATCCGAAAAAAACTTACTCACACTTACTCACACTTAGCTAACTTAGCTAACTTATTTCTTAATTAAGCACACCAAGTCGGCCAAGTTGCTTATTTGCGACTTGGTAAAAGTCTTGCTAAGTATTATGTACTCTAGTAAGCGTACTAAGATACAAAAAGTACACTAAGAAAATAGAGAATACAAGTACCCAGTCAGAGTCAAGTGCCCCCTTCCAAGTCGAAAACTTAGCAACGTGCACCTTCCGAATTCGAGTCCAAGTCGCCCGAACGTGCATCTCGCTACGTGTCACTGGACGCCAATGAAAGGGTCACGACCCCGAGGCGCGCGTGTGACCGGAACCGTTCACTGACCAGCGGTGTTGCGTCGTCCGAGTCATGTTGTAAACTCGAAGAGCGTCGGGTCCAAGTCGTCGAGATTTGTGTGTCTCTAAGTCGCTATGCGCCGCTGGCCGCCGATGAAAAGTCCCCCGAGGCGCGTGGTGTGCCCTAGAACCGTTCGCTGGCAGCGGCGTTGCGTCGTCCGAGTCGTGTTGCAACTTGAAGAGTGCCGGGCCCAAGTCGTCGAGTATTGTGTCTCTAGGTCGCTACGTGCCGCTGGACGCCGACGGAAAGCCGAGAGGCACGCAGCGTACATTGTTCAGGTTGCATCGTCCAAGTCGTGTTGCGAGAGTGGGTCCAAGTCGAAGTTCTGAGTCTCGCAATGGGGGGCACGACCCTTCTGGTGACCACAATAATGAGGTTGGGGTGAGAAACTTGGACGATCGTGAACCACAATACCTGACACCAGATGAGCAGACAACCTTCATCAGCACAGAGCACACCCGAACCACTCTCTGGAAAGTTTATGAGCCCATCTGAGCCGCGACGCAAGTGGGTCATCGAACCCATTGCAGCCTGTACAGAAAACCCATTCGAACCTGTGAACAGATTGTCCTCGAGAAGCGCTGAAAAATACAATGTGAACAGGACAAAGATATGGTGTCACGATTGGGTTTGTGGACGCTTACTATACGTGATGACTCCCTTAGTAAGTAGTAATCAGTCATGGACTAGTCGTATCAGTCAGCCGTAGTATCACATGTTTGTGGTGATACTATGACTCATTCCTAGTAGCTGTAGTAGGGTTCGAGCTACTTACGCTACTAGTCGTCTCGATTCAAGGGGAGCTTTAAAGCTGCCTCTCATCTGTATAAGTAGTACGCATCGAAGACCAGAAACGCCATTCTGGTCTTCTTCAAAAGCCATTACGCATCTCGTCCTTGTCATCCTTCTGAGTGTCTGCTACCTCGTTCGCTTGTCTCTAGTAGAGCAAGTCGTCTTCCAAATACGCCTAGTGGAGCTTGCCCTAGTGCCTCTTACGATCACGTGCACCTTGAGGCCGTGTATCCGTATCACGTGACCATCGAGTCCTAAAATTCGCCAAGTCGTCGAACACCCTTTCACGGTCCAAGTCGGACTCACGCCAGTGGCGGCGTTACATATGGGCTACATTACCGTCTGCAAAATCCGCCATCCTCCACGCCAGGTAGACCAAGCACTCGGCGTAGCACTAACACTGGGGATGCCGAGGGTTTGCAGGCAGCGGTGCGATTGGCAGCTGTCAGGATCAAGCGTACTACCTGAGGTGGTAGCGACGGAAGAGAATGACCCACTTGCCGATAGCGTTGCAAGAGACCTCAGGAAGTTACGTGGTCCAACGAAAGGCGTTAGTCTGGGTATATTCGCGTGATGAACTGAGGACACTCAAGCAATTTTTATAGGGATATCATGTTCGGTAAACATAGTGAGGCCATCTGGGCCTCATCGGATGCAGATAGGGTCTCGCATATCAACGGTGCTGGCGATGTCGACGATGGAAGGGCCTGGAGGACCATTCATCGCATCCGACCTGGTGCCAGCACACATAATGGTGCAAGGTATTGACGATACTTTCGTCAAAACCCACATGCAAATAGACCGAATACATCGGTGAAACCGATGTGGGCCCATTTAGTAAAAGTAGACGTATACCATGTATGGGCCCATAATCTAGAACTGCTGATTGATCAGATGCCAGTGGGCCCACCATTGCCAGTGATAAAAGCTGCCAATGTTTTTGAATGGGCCCACCCTTGCCGCTAGGAAAAGATGCTGATGCTCTCAGATGGGCCCACCCTTGCTGCTAGGGAAGCTGCCGATGTTTTTGAATGGGCCCACCCTTGCCGCTAAGGAAAGATGCCTATGCTCTCAGATGGGCCCACCCTTGCTGCTGGGGAGAGCTGCCGATGTTTTTGAATGGGCCCACCCTTGCCGCTAAGAAGAGATGCCGATGCTCTCAAATGGGCCGACCCTTGCTGCTAGGGAGAGCTGCTGATGTTTTTGAATGGGCCGACCCTTGCCGTTAGGAAAAGATGCCGATGCTCTCAGATGGGCCCACCCTTGCTGCTGGGGAGAGCTGCCAATGTTTTTGAATGGGCCGACCCTTGCCACTAGGAAAAGATGCCCGATGCTCTCAGATGGGCCCACCCTTGCTGCTAGGGAAAGCTGCCGATGTTTTTGAATGGGCCCACCCTTGCTGCTAAGAAGAGATGCCGATGCTCTCAAATGGGCCGACCCTTGCTGCTAGGGAGAGCTGCCGATGTTTTTGAATGGGCCGACCCTTGCCGCTAAGAAAAGATACTGATGCTCTCACACCCTTGCTGCTGGGGAGAGCTGCAGATGTTTTTGAATGGGCCCACCCTTGCCACTAGGAAAGATGCCGATGCTCTCAGATGGGCCCACCCTTGCTGCTAGGGAAAGCTGCCGATGTTTTTGAATGGGCCCACCCTTGCCGCTAAGGAAAGATGCCAATGCTCTCAGATGGGCCCACCCTTGCTGCTAGGGAAAGCTGCCAATGTTTTTGAATGGGCCCACCCTTGCCTCTAGGAAAAGATGCCGATGCTCTCAGATGGGCCCACCCTTGCCGCTAGGGAAAGCTGCCGATGTTTTTGAATGGGCCCACCCTTGCTGCTAGGGAGAGCTGCTGATGTTTTTGAATGGGCACACACCCTTGCCTCTAGGAAAAGATGTCGATGCTCTCAGATGGGCCCACCCTCGCTGCTAGGGAGAGCTGCCGATGTTTTTGGAATGGGCCCACCCTTGCTGCTAGGGGGAGCTGCCGATGTTTTTGAATGGGCCCACCCTTGCCTCTAGGAAAAGATGCCGATGCTCTCAGATGGGCCCACCCTTGCTGCTAGGGAGAGCTGCCGATGTTTTTGAATGGGACACTTGCCACTAGCGAAAAGATGCGGATGCTATCAGATAGGCCCATCACTTGCTGCTCGTGAGAGCTGCCGATGTTTTTGAATGGCCACCTTGAGTCTAAGAAAAGATGCCTTATGCATATCAAATGGGCCCACCCTTGCTGCTAGGGAGAGCTGCCGATGTTTTGAATGGGGCCCCCATTGCTGCTTAGGGAGAGCTGCGATCGTTTTGATGGGCCCACCCTTGCCATAGGAAAAGATGCCGATGCTCTCAGATTGGGCCAACCCCTGCTGCTAGGGAAAGCCTGCCGACTGTTTTGAATAGGGCCCACCCTTGATGATGCCGATTGCTTTCAAGACCCACCCTTGCTGCTAGGGAGAGCTGCCAATGTTTTACAATGGCCCACCCTTGCCTCTAGGAAAAGATGCCGATGCTCTCAGATGGGCCCACCCTTGCCGCTAGGGAACAATGCTGATGTTTGTGAATGGGCCCACTCAAGGCAATCAGCAGCAGTTCAAAATTGTGGGCCCATTCAACACCATCGGCAGTCTCATTAATGTGTCCATTTACTGCGATTGGCACCATGTCTTGGAAGCAATGAACATTGTAACATTGCTTTTCCTCACTGACTTCAAACTGTTGATAGGTCCTGTATAGCTCATGAGGAGAGATAGTACCGATAGTCTTGTATGGGCCCACCATTGCCATTAAGAGTGCCGATGGTCTCACATCGGCCCAGTGTTACTCCTCAATTGTATGGTTGATTGCTTCAAATGGGCCCACTATCTCAGTTTCTCTACTACACATGGGTCCGATATGCTCAGGAAATGGGGATTAGGGAACTCGTTTCTACAACTTGAAACTTGAATCCTACTTCGGCAGCATTATCTCCCCTGGATCTTGCCGATCTTTCTATTGAATATTGTTATGTCCTAGCTTAGATACAATCAGAGTTAGGCTGGCACCTGTCTCCATTGATTGTTGTCACCTGTCAACCGCTGAATCTAGACCTAATGTGAAATGACCCGGCAGCCCAGTATGTTATTATTTCAGCATCTGCTTTCTGAGTCTGTCAGTAGCTATTGCTGCTGCAATGATGGTAATATCAGATGGAACAAGGGCATGAGTGGTAAGCCAAAGTAGCTAGCAATGAATAAAAACAGTAGACACCAAAGTAATGACTTACCAGGCTGCCGGATCACTTTGACCCTGGATCTAGATTCAGGGGCTGACAGGTGACAACAATCAATGGAGACAGGTGCCAGCCTAACTCTGATTGTATCTAAGCTAGGACATAACAATATTCAATAGAAAGATCGGCAAGATCCAGGGGAGATAATGCTGCCGAAGTAGGATTCAAGTTGCAAGTTGTAGAAACGAGTTCCCTAATCCCCATTTCCTGAGCATATCGGACCCATGTGTAGTAGAGAAACTGAGATAGTGGGCCCATTTGAAGCAATCAACCATACAATTGAGGAGTAACACTGGGCCAATGTGAGACCATCGGCACTCTTAAGGGCAATGGTGGGCCCATACAAGACTATCGGTACTATCTCTCCTCATGAGCGATACAGGACCTATCAACAGTTTGAAGTCAGTGAGGAAAAGCAATGTTACAATGTTCATTGCTTCCAACACATGTTTCCAATCGCAGTAAATGGACACATTAATGAGACTGCTGATGGTGTTGAATGGGCCCACAATTTTGAACTGCTGCCGATTGCCTTGAGTGGGCCCATTCACAAACATCAGCACTGTTCCCTAGCAGCAAGGGTGGGCCCATCTGAGAGCATCGGCATCATCAAGGGTGGGCCCATTCAAAAACACCGGCAGCTTTCTCTAACAGCAAGGGTGGGCCCATTTGAGAGCATCGGTATCATTTCCTAGAGGCAAGGGTGGGCCCATTCAAAAACATTGGCAGCTCTCCCTAACAGCAAGGGTGGGCCCATTTGAGAGCATCGGCATCTTTTCCTAGAGGCAAGGGTGGGCCCATTCAAAAACATCAGGAGCTTTCTCTAGCAGCAAGGGTGGGCCTATTTGAGAGCATCGGCATCTTTTCCTAGCAGCAAGGGTGGGCCCATCTGAGAGCATTGGCATCTTTTCCTAGCGGCAAGGGTCGGCCCATTCAAAAACATCGGCAGCTCTCCCTAGCAGCAAGGGTGGGCCCATTTGAGAGCATCGGCATCTTTTCTTAGAGGCAAGGGTGGGCCCATTCAAAAACATCGGCAGCTCTCCCTAGCAGCAAGGGTGGGCCCATCTGAGAGCATCGGCATCTTTTCCTAGTGGCAAGGGTCGGCCCATTCAAAAACATCGGCAGCTCTCCCCAGCAGCAAGGGTGGGCCCATCTGAGAGCATTGGCACCTTTTCTTAGCGGCAAGGGTGGGCCCATTCAAAAACATCGGCAGCTCTCCCCAGCAGCAAGGGTGGGCCCATCTGAGAGCATCGGCATCTTTTCCTAGCAGCAAGGGTGGGCCCATTCAAAAACATTGGCAGCTCTCCCCAGCAGCAAGGGTGGGCCCATCTGAGAACATCGGCATCTTTTCTTAGCGGCAAGGGTGGGCCCATTCAAAAACATCGGCAGCTCTCCCTAGCAGCAAGGGTGGGCCCATCTGAGAGCATCGGCATCTTTTCCTAGTGGCAAGGGTGGGCCCATTCAAAAACATTGGCAGCTCTCCCCAGCAGGAAGGGTGGGCCCATCTGAGAACATCGGCATCTTTTCTTAGCGGCAAGGGTCAGCCCATTCAAAAATATCGGCAGCTCTCCCTAGCAGCAAGGATGGGCCCATCTGAGAGCATTGGCATCTTTTCCTAGCGGCAAGGGTCGGCCCATTTAAAAACATCGGCAGCTCTCCCCAGCAGCAAGGGTGGCCCCATCTGAGAGCATCGGCCTCTTTTCTTAGAGGCAAGGGTGGGCCCATTCAAAAACATCGGCAGCTCTCCCTAACAGCAAGGGTGGGCCCATTTGAGAGCATCAGTATCATTTCCTAGAGGCAAGGGTGGGCCCATTCAAAAAAATCTGGAGCTTTCCCTAACAGCAATGGTGCCAGTGGGCCCATTTGAGAGCATCGGCAGCATTCCCTGGTGTCAAGGGTGGGCCCATTCAAAAACATCGGCACCTTTCCCCAGCCAGCAGTAATGGTGGGCCCATTTGGCATCATTGGCGGTCACTGCAGGTGACTTCAATGGGCCCATGTGAGTTTCTTTACAATTCCTCTTAATGGGCCCCTGTGAACATTTGCACTATATTTCTACAATGGGCCCACATGGGTTTTACCGATGTTTTCGGTGCATTATCACATGGGTTCTGCCGACTACTTCAGTCTAGTCTTGCTACATGGGCTCTTCCTATCACTATTGATTATCGCTATTCCGGGAGAAGCATTAGGCCAAAAGGAGAGGGCAACGTAATCGCTGCACTCGAGCACCCCGGTCGTCTATATTATGTCAGGCTTGCAGTAATGGGCTCGCAGTTAAGAAAGATGGCCACAGTGATGATGCAGAAACCATTTCCGATGCTGACACATCTCGAAATTTCCTTGTGCGATGGGGCTGTGCTAGGGCTGCGTACCGTACCCGTACCGAACGGTCCAGATGGGTCCATACTACGGTCACAGCACCGTGACCGTTCAAGCTCAAAACAACTCACCAGACGGATGGTGGAGGGGACGGTCATCACCCATCTAAGACCGTCAACGGCACTAGACGGTTTGGATGGGTCTCTCCAAAAAAACATCTCTGACGAGATCCCTGAACATGATCTAGGGATCGCAGCAGGTCACCCTGGGGTCATCCTGAGGCAACCCTGCGGGTACTGCGGGTGGGGAAAACCGCGTGGGTTTACCAGGACAGTAAATATTATAATGTACAGTAATGCTAGCTAGTATAATGCCCACTGCAGCGCCACTACACTGTCATCACGGTCACCCCATTTTATCGATATCGTTGCTGTCAGGTTGTTGCCGTGTTGGGGTGCCACTGCCGTCGTGTTTGGGGGGGGGTGTGGTCAACCCTGTGTTGGAAGGGTGCCGGTGGTGGTCGGTAGTTTGAGTCGTTCAGCTCTGGGAGGCATCGGCAAAGTCTTCTGTTTTGCCGTCGCCGCACCGTCATCATCGTCGGTCTTGTCGTCGGTCGTGGTTTGCAGTGCACGTGGCTGCATTGGTGGGGGGGGGGTCGCTGCTACCACCGCTGTCATCCTGGTGTACACCAGTGAACAGCATACGCGTGCGCCGCCGTCGCCGCCATTGTCGTCACGATCGTGGCTACAGCTGGTAGTGGTAGGTAGCTACGGAGCCCGGAGGTGGCAAGTGATTGGTGTGCAGGCAAACCCTGCGCAAGCCAGCTGCCTCTGATGGAGTCGGTTACGGTTCCCTCTTGTGGGAAGCCACCTTTCCTACACCGCTCGGTGATTTCCGGTTTTGTTTGCTGAGGATTTGTGGATTCATTCGTGGCTATCTCCAAACAACAACCACGACACGACAACCATGACCAACGACTACGACTACGACAACCACCAACAACACCCACGACAACCACAACCAACGACCACGACAACCACAACTACGAAAACGACAGGCTCGACAACCACGACAACCGACGACAACCATGACGACAACCCCTCGACGCCCGTAACAACAACCGCAACGACGACAACATGACTCGGACTCAGAACACCACGATAACAACAACGCAATGCAACGACTGGTGACCACAACACTACTGACACGACGACTCAGACGGCGAGCGGCGGGCCTTTTCATACGAGTAGTAGTAGCTAGTTTAGTTTAGTACAGATATGTCAATAATAGAGTTTTTATCACTAGGACAATACTAGGGATTACCACGGGTCACCCCCGGGTAATTTTGGGGCTACCCGTACCCGTACCCGCCGAAACCTGTACCCGCGGTCACGGGTATGGGTACGGGTACCCGTGCGTACGGGTACGGGTGCGAGTGGGTGAGGCGGGTTGATGGCGGGTTTGACGAGTTACCCGTACCCGCTCTGTGCAATCTCAAATATATTACTATTGTTACGGGTCCAGCAATGCTTTCTTCGACGTTGCTGCTGTCGTCACCCTGCCGCCACGTCGCCGTCGCCATTGCCCCAATGCCTCATTGCACTTGCACCACGTCGCCGTCACCGCCAGGCCCGGTGTCATCGTCGTCACCCCATCGCCGTCACCGCTGGGCCTGGTGTTGTTGTCGTTGCCCCATCGCCATCACTGTCCTGGTCACCTCATCTGTCGTGATCCCCTCGTTGCCGTTGTGGTCGCCTCGTCACTCCTGCCGTCGCTTCATCGCCTCATATGATCACCAGCGTTGTTGTCGCCGCCACCATCGTCATTACGTTGTCATGTAAGGACCAGGCAATGCCTTGGAATGAATGGCCAACGAGCCATTTGCGAGGCTATCGGCAGCGTGCATCGCGATGTGATGTCGATTGCGACATGGGAGTGCATATGGGTATGGATAGGGCTGACAATGAAGTCAGCAGAAACGTCACAACTAATAATAATAAAAACACTCAGCCGAGCTGAGTCCGTGTGAGTTCGGAAGCCAAGGGGATCCCGCGGGGGTAACGGGGGCACAGAGGAGCGACTCCGGAGTGTTCAAGAGCCAGTGCAATCGCGAACAGACGAGGGCAAGAGCGGGAGACGAGGAGCAGGAAGGAACAACTAGAGGCGACGAGAGGCAATGTCCTTCGAGTCATGAACTCCAAAAAACACATACTTAGCTTCGAGAGAATGCCGAGCCCAATGATAAGACCAAAAACAATAAGGTAGATGTACTGCACAAGTTCATCCCATGACTCATTGTCATCGCCCGGTGGTCATCGTGGCACCTCGTTGCCACCACCTTCACTCTGTGGTCACCCTGTCGCCGTCGACGTGGCTTTGTTGTCGCCCGCCGCCGCCTTGTTGCTATCAGGGGATTGCCTTGGGGCCATCGTCACGATCACCTTGTCGCCATGGTATGGCTGCCTCATCGGGGCGGCGCGGCAGGGGCAATTGTCGAGCGATGTGGAACGAAACGGGGCACGAGGCATGGGGACGATGGCGTACGAACAGTGCCAGTGGGCTAGAAGCCTTCGACTCAGATAAGTGTGACGTTGATGTCCATTGCAGTGTGGTGAAGGTGAGCAGGAAAATAATAATGAGGCGAGAGAGGAGGAATGTGCGACGCCGTGCGAGACCGAAACCGATGACAACTAAGTCATGTGTTGACGATCCGATACCGAGACCACTGAAAACAAGACAGAAAAACGAGTGAGTTCAAACCCAACGCAATGGTGGCCTTACTGTGGAACAGAAGACAGAAAATGTGAAGACCGAAATGTGAGGGAATCGTCCATCAGCGTGGTCTGAGCGTGAGAGAACAAAGGGGTGGTTGATGGGGGTAGAGAGAAGAGAGGGTCGAATGAGGCGAGACTTGAGAGTGAGTTGGATGGATTGGTGAACGATCCTGCGCAGCGGGGTCAGGGACCTTGTCAGGGACAGTGACATCTACACAGCCCGGTCCTCAGGGTGGTCAGTCTGGTCAGGTTTTCTGCACACCTGTAAGTCTTACTGGTAGGCCCGGGGTGCATTGTAGATCACAAGAAAGTATTGTAGCTTGGTAACCCGCGGGTACCCGTGCCACGGGTACGGGTTTGGCACGGGTTCAGAATTGGCTACCCCGACCCGTACCCGCGTGACCCGTACCCGCGACCCGTCACGGGTACGGCCAACCCGTGGTATTCCCTAGACAATACCATCTACCGTAGAGACGACCGTCACGTCCGTCTCCGTGTTGGAACGTGATAAGTACGTAAGGACCTTATCTATAGCAGTTACGACACTACGATAGTATAGTTTCCTATTACGGTAGTCAGGATACGTACTATAGCGGGCGCAATACGCCCTCTGAGAAGGAGAAGCCCTATGGCTATCTCGAAGTGGTAGTTTACATCAGGCGTATGTAAAAACGCGATATTGTGGACGCCTGTACTCATCACTTTTACGCAAATGGTCAGGGTAGGACCATAGAGTATAAATATCCTCCCATGGGGAGGGAGGCGAATAGACATTCACTCTCTTACTCACTTGTGCACCCTCTCCACTGCTATAGTCTCTCAACCTACTCAAAGGTGAGAACACCATTCCTGTTAGCTGCGTGCATTGCTGCGCAACACTCCGTACCCGTCCGTAGCCGTTGGGGCTTTGCTAACCAGACTTGACGGACGGCAGACAGCCGACCATACCCGTCACATGACCGTTGATTGTATGGCCGTACCCATCAGACGGTACGGTGCGCAGCCCTAGGCTGTGCTGGTCCTTCCTGCTGAATTCTTGGGAGGATCTGCACCACGTTTACAGGCCATCCATTTAAATGCCATTCCCTTTCCGCCATTATCAGCGCTAGGGCTGTACACTGTTACCGTATTGACAGGCTCAACGGCACCCGTATTACGGCTACCGTATCCGTACCGTTGGTATCTGAAACCCTTGGTGAACGGTACGGGATCCGGTACGGGATAACCCCGTAAGACACCCATAGTTGTACGGCTGTCAACGGCGTAGTACGGTTTGTACGGCTCTCATATTACCAACACTACCACATACATAGTTAACCCAAGCTGCGTGCTCCGTGCATCAACCAACTTTGAGCTCGCCTTGAAACCACCGCTGGCTGACCTCGGTTTCGGCCATCTCAGAGTTAGTCAAAGCCTGTCCATCACCACCTTTCTCTTTGCTCGAATCAAACCTCACCTCGCCTCAAACACTTTTCTCCCTTTTCTTTCCCTCACATTCCAAGTCGTTGTTCCTTGCCTCTTATGCCTGTTCCTTCCGCCCGGCTTCCACCCTCGCATTTCATATGAAGGCTTGATGGCAGACTATGCACAAGACGCCGACCTTCTCGCGGTCTGGTTTCGGTGTTTTCGGTCTCGGTCCGACGTCACATGGCTGGGTTGCCATATCGGTCATATCGTCTCGCCCAGCTCGCTCCTCGCTATCGATCTCGACAACTCCCCTTCTCTCTCTCGTCTCCTTCGCCTTCGCTCGCCCCTGCCTCTCGTCACCACGGACCGCCGTCGACACCGACCCCTTCGCAAGACGCTCCACAGCCACCCATAGACAGGCCACGCGTCCCCGCGCCTCGTGTCATCTTTGTCCCTCAACACCCCGTCACATCGCTCATCTCTCATTTCCCTTTCAAGATGTCAAGCATGTCAAGTTCGCTCTCAGCTGCCTTTGGCCACCCGCAAGACACCGTCGGAGTCCGTGCACCGCCGTTGGATTCGGAAGAGGAGTCGTATTGTCGTGGTGTGTCATCGTGTCTCGGCCCCCCTTTGATTGTTATTCTCGTTCGCTCGCTACCTTTCACAGTTAATCCGCTTCGGTGTCTCGTTTCTGCGCCCATCTCCCATTGACCGTTTGTCTTACTCGATCGTCTCTGCGTCTCGCTTCCCCTATGCCACCTCTTTACCTTCCTTACCTCCGCATTCCCACCTACTTGTCTGGGTAGCTACTTCTACATGTATTTAAACCTCGCGTTCTTGGCTCGGAATAATCAGTCTAGTTTGGTTTCCCCCTCCTCTCTCCTGCGTGCCGCGCGATCGTCCAGGAAGTCAGGCCCTACCGCGGGCACTCGAAGGACATCGCCTCTCATCGCCTCTCGTCTCTCGTCTCTCGTTTCCGCTCTTGCTCCCGTTTCTGCTCTCGCTCCCGTTTCCGCTTTGTCCTCTCGCCCGTAAACGCCCGCTCCCGCCTTCGTCCGTTCGCGTTCGCACCGGCTGTGGCCGTCGCGAACGCTTCGGACTCGGTCGCTCTCCCCTCCATCTGTAACATCGCCTTCGGTTGGCCCGAGTTGCCATTGACAGAGTGATTTGATACAAGTTTCGTCCAAGGTTTTCACCTTATTCAGAACAAAATATATGGTAGTACCCGCCGTCCACCGTATACCGCCGTTTACGGCCGTACAGAACCCCGTGCCGTGCCGTTGGGTCTCAAACCAACATCTTACGGGTACGGTTTACGGTTTCCCCGTCACCGTACCAGCACCGTCACCTTACGGCCGTATGCCGTATACGGTACGGCGTACAGCCCTAAGATTCAGCGCTTCTCTTGTCCCTCGTAACCCTTAGTTTGCGCAATATACCCCTGGCTGGTTACACTTCACCCGAGGCAATGGTCGCGTCTTTGGCCGCGTTACCCAGGCTTGAAAATCTTATCATTGAATTCCAATCAGCTGCTTCCCGCCCTGATCGACTGCGCCCGCCTCCTGTGACGCGGACTGTCCTCCCTGCTCTCACCTACTTCGAGTTCAATGGTGCTAGCGAGTATCTTGAGGACCTCGTTGGCCGAATCGACAGTCCTCAGCTGGATCGGATCTTGATAGATTACTTGAATCAGCTCGTTGACTTTCAAGTTGCGCAACTCTCCAAGTTCATCGATCGCTCGGTAGCCCCGAGATAATCCCATCTAGGCACGCGCATGTTACCTTTTCCGATGACCGGGTCTCCTTCGACATACGTCGTCACGCAAACAGTCCACCTTGGGATTGGTACCCCATAAGGACTACCATCTCGTGCAGTGGGATTGACTGGCAAGTTTCGCACATGGCCCAGGTACTCAGCCAATTTTCTACTACACAGTCCAATGTGGTCCATCTCAAGCTCAAGGCCGAGCCCGAAGGACGTCAATTGAAGGGTACGGGCGATGTCGAATGGCTGCACCTCCTCCACCAATTATCCCTTGAATTATCCACTGTGCGGACGTTGCATGTGTCTCAGGAGCTCGCAAGGCTCGTTGCTCTTGCGCTGGAAGATATCACGGAGGAGATGGTCGCCGAAGTGTTACCATTCCTTAACTTGTTTTGCTTGGTGGGCCAGCTGACATCATCCGTTGAGAAGTTTGTCGCTGTCCGCCGGATCTCTGGTCGACCTATAACCGTCATCGACACCGAAACGGAGTTTGATGAAAGACTCGGTTCCTATCTAGTGTTTTATGATCCAACGGTTCTAACCTAATCGCTAATACGCTCAACGGCTGGCCAGGTAAAACCGTACTAAAACGGCATTTTAGTTACTTTCCCGTACCGCTCTGGCGGATCGGACATTCCCGCGCTTCGGCCGATTTCGGGCATTGGCCTTTCCCCTCCCCCTCGCCTTGCGACCTCGCTTGGTTGCACTGTGGACTCAACTTTATACTTAGATATATTTCCCTGCTTCCCTACATATACCCTCCCTGTATCTGCCTCCACACCCCAGTTAATCTTAGTTCTTCCCCTCAGGGCTTCAGAGCTCTGTTGGGCCCAGTACCCGTCGTTCACGTCGTTCCATGCATCCTACAGCGCGCTGCACCCTCGCGCGCCCTTAGCGACTTCACAGCGACGCGTCCCCGAACCGAGCGGACCGCCATACGAAGTTATGAGCCACGCGGAGGTCTGCACGACCGGCAACGCGGCTTCACGCCTCCATAACCAATTTCTCGATAATTTCCCCGTCTACTTAAATATATGAACCCCGCTCCTCAGTTTTGAATGTCCGTATGTCTGCTAGGGGCCAGGTGTTGTTATGTCAACTCGCTGTAGTTCAGCCACCTGTCCAAACACCTGTCCAAACGGTTTTGGCATACCCACTAGTGTCTAGTGCAGCAGCACTCTCTCGTTTTTTTGTTCCATAGTTAAATACCTTCACTTGTCCGCACCGCACACCTCAGTTGTCACGATCTTCAAGGTGAGTGCTTTTACCGTACTTCCCATATCCTGCAGCTAATGCCTAGTTTTTTGCCTACTGAGTTGATAGTCCTTCCCTTCTATCTCCGGTAGTTCGCTTCGCGCGTGTTCTGAACTTCCCGAACGGCCGCCCATAACCGACATATTGATGGGCACTCCAAGAGGCACTCAGATGTTTGTCTAAGGCCTTCGTTTCCCATATTACATGACTGATTGACCAGCTTCTCACCGCCAACATACTTGTCTGCCGATTTCAAGTTTTAGTTATCCACTCCCGTCGATCGGCTCTTCCAGGTGCGTCCAGTGCCTACCAGTTGATTGAGTACTCACCACTGGTCCTCTATTAGCGCTCATCCGCTCCAAGTCTCCCTACCAGGCGATCCGTCCTCTGGTGCCGTCCCACATATCGGGAAGATTACTCGAGATGGTCTCAGGGATGTACTCGGTCAAGGTGCGTCCTCAAGAAGCCGCGTCGCGACTGAGCGTACTGACTTTGTGTGGCATAGACGAGAGTTACAGAGACGCAACAACGATCAGCACACTCCCAGACGACGTCTTGCTTAAAATATTTAACTTCTATAAAGAGGATTACGGGCTCAGCCCTTACCATGTGTGCAAATGGCACGTACTAGTGCACGTATGTCAAAGTTGGCGACAACTCGTATTTGCGTCACCACAGCGTCTCAATCTCCAAATTTCCTGCACACCTGGAAATCCCGTCAGGAAGCATCTCGGCCTCTGGCCGCCCTTCCCCATCATTATTTATTATTCCTATCCCCGGAGCATCACGCCTAACAATGAAGACAACGTCATTGCTGCACTCGAGCACCCCAATCGTGTGTGTCATGTCACGCTCAACATAACAAAGTCGCGGTCGGGAAATATTGCCAGGTCGATGCAAGAGCCATTTCCGGTGTTGACACGTCTCCACATTGTCTCGGAGTTGAAGGATGAAAATGAACCGGCCCTTCCCGCTGGATTCTTGGGAGGATCTGCACCGTGTTTGCAGACAATCTATTTACGAGGCATTCCCTTTCCGACATTACCAACGCTTCTGTTGTCCACTAGTGACCTCGTCACCCTCGAACTTCACGATATACCCCAGACTGGTTACATTCTACCCGAGGCGATGGTTGCGGGTTTGGCCGCGTTACCCAGGCTCGAAACCTTTATTATTGGATTCAAATCAGCTATTTCACACCCCCATCGAATACCCCCACCTCCCGTAACACGGGCCGTCCTTCCCGCTCTCACCTGCTTCGAATTCTACGGTGCTAGCGAGTATCTGGAGGACCTTGTCGCCCAAATTGACAGCCCCAAACTGGACCAGATCTCGGTGGCTTGTGACAGTCACCTTGTTGACTTTCCAGCCGCTCAACTCTCCAAGTTCATCGATCGCTCGACAGACTCCGAGTCAACATCATTCGAGCATGTAGAAGTTACCTTTGACGGTGACAAGGTCTTCTTCGCCACGTGTCGTGATGCAAGCCATCAACCTTCGGGTTGGCCCCCTCCTACGACCAGCATCTCATGTCAAGGGTTTGACTGGCAAGTTTCGGACATAGCCCAGATGCTCAGCCAATTTTCTGCGATCCTCTCCAATGTGGTCCATCTCGAGCTCAAGCTCGAACCTGAGGAAGATCGCATAGACAACGCCGAATGGCTTCACCTCTTCCACCAATTCACCACCGTGAAGGCGCTGTGTGTATCTGGGAGGTTTTCAGGGCACGTTGCTCTTGCACTTGAAGAAATCACGGGGGAAATGGTCGCCGAAGTATTGCCATCCCTTGACTTGATTTACTTAGCGGACCAGCCCGCATCATCCATTGCAAAGTTCACCACTGCCCACCGGCTCTCTGGTCTCCCTGTAACCGTCGTCGACACGTTAGAGGATTTCGATGAAAAAAGATTTCAATGAAAAAAGACTCGAGTCCTACGCTTGCGAATAAGAACCGTTTCGTACTGCTTGCGTACTCTGATAGTAACTCTATAGCCTGATGTTTTACAATTAAATGGCTCTAATAATTCCTCTGACGCATTTAGGAGACGACTATGCACGGAGACGAACTATATGTATATATATTGCTTTAGACTACACTTGCATCCGTACATATCTTATAACGGACTCATCGCCGTTGGCCTTGGACTAGGAGTGCTGTTAGCCGTAGATGACTACACGCATTCCACGCCTGAGTAAGTGTAACCAACACGACATACGTGACACCAAAAAGTGGAGAGCCTGAGGGAGCCTGAGGTGCGAACTTGGACAGACTCAGAGTCGCGCTCGGGGTGTCATTTACCTGCACTTGGTCGTGTTATTGCGATTGTGATTATGAACCCAGGTCTGTGCTATCGAGCGCAATGTGCCTCAGCGTTCTATCAGCTCAAACATGTGAGAGAGCAAGGAAAAGGCGAAAAGGCGGGAGAATACACTTGTCGGATCACGTGACGCTGTTATGGACGAGTCCTCCTGCAAGTCGGCAGCTGAACAGGATTACGACATGTAGAGCTGGGGCCTTTCGTCCGCAAAGCCTAGTCAGTTTGTTATCTGCATTATCAATGGATACCCAAAGGTCCGTCTGCTGTAAAACCCTCGTTTGCAACATCACTGGACTGAACGACCGAATCATTCTCACCGCTGCTCTCCACCGGCAATCAGCGATCGTCCAGTTTCCCTTCCGAGTTTTGCTGGTCCGCTTCTTTCGATTGACTCTCCTAGGTGTGTCCAGTGCCTTCGATTTCTATCAGTCAATTGACTAAGTACTCATTACTGATCTTCAATTAGCATTCGCCCGCCCACCCTACCAGGCGACCCATCCCGGGCCTCTGGTGATGCCACACATATCAATGAGACTGCTCAAGGTCGCCACGATAAAGGAAAGAAGTTACTACGCAGTCAAGGTGCGTTTTTTTAGCAACCTGTGACAGTGGTGACTGCAACGAGTACTGAATTTACGCGGCAGACGAGAGTCACAGACCTGCAACAACCGCCAGTATTCTCCCAGACGATGTCTTGCTCGACATATTCGATTTCTATCGAAAGAATCACAACAGTGTCCTCCAACTTATATGGAAATGGCACATACCTGCGCATGTATGTCAAAGATGGCGACAAGTTGTATTTGCGTCACCACATCGTCTCAGTCTCAAAATTCTCTGCACATATGGTACTCCTGTCAGGAAGGACCTCAGTATCTGGCCACCCTTTCCTATCGTTATGGACTATCGCTATTCCAGGAGACACCTGACACTTGACGATGAAGACGATGCCATTGCTGCACTGGGGCACCCCGATCGTATATGTTATGTCGGGCTTGACATAACAAACCCACAGTTGGGAAAGCTCGCCACGGTGATGCAGCAGCCATTTCCGATGTTGACGCATCTCCACGTTGTCTCGAAGGACGGAAATGCGCCGGTCCTTCCCGGCGAATTCATTGGGGGATCTGCACCATGTTTACAGGAAATCGATTTCCACGGCATTCCCTTCCCGACATTGCCATCGCTTCTTTTATCCACCAGTCACCTCGTCAAGCTCCGCCTTTTTAATATACCCCCGACTGGTTACATTTCACCCGAGGTGATGGTTGCGTGCTTGGCAGGGTTACCCAGTCTCCAAAACATTATTATTGGATTCCAGTTAGCTACCCGCCCGGATCGACTACACCCGCCTCCCATAACACGCACTGTCCTTCCCGCCCTCACCTCCTTTGAATTCAAGGGTGCTAACGAGTATGTGGAGGACCTTGTTTCCCGAATCGACGGCCCTCACCTGGGCCGGCTCTACATACATTACTTGAATCAGATTGTTGACCTTCAAGTTGCGCAACTCTCCAAGTTCATTGATCTCTCAGTAGGCCCGGAGATAACCCAATACAAGCACGCGCAAGTTGGCTTTATCAGTGGCTGGGCTACCTTCACCATGTATCGTTCTGCAAACCAGTCAACTTCCGATCCCCGGCACTCCGCCACGACTGTCATCTCATGCAAAGGGATTGATTGGCAAGTTTTCCACGTGGCCCAGATGCTCAGCCATTTTTCCGCCATACTCTCCAACGTGGTTCATCTCGATCTCGAGGCCCAGCTCGAGGAGGACCACCCAGAGGGTAGGGACGACGTTGAATGGCTACACTTCCTCCGCCAATTCTCCACTGTGAAGGTGCTGCGCGTATCTCATGAAATCGCAAAACATGTTGGTCTTGCACTGGAAGACATCGCGGCGGAGACCGTCGCCGGAGCGTTACCGTCCCTTGACTCGATTTATTTAGAGGGTCAGCCCGCATCATCAGTTGAGAAGTTCGTCGCTGTCCGCCAGCTCTATGGTCGCCCTGTAACTGTCATCGAAACAGAAACGGAGTTCGATGAAAAACTCGAGTCCTTCTACATTGATGAGAATGGTCCCTAATACCGACTGCGTACTCTATGGCATGAGGTTTTACAATTCAACCATTCTTCTGGCGCATTTAGGAAACGAGCATACACACATATATAGATCACTTTAGTACATTTGTCACGATACGTGCGTCTGTACGGATTTTACAATGGACTTGTCATGATTGGTCTTGGACACTAAGAGTACTGTTCGCCGTCTATGACAACACGGCGCAACCGGGTTCTGCACCCGAATGTTCAGCAAGAACTACAACATGATATACGCGACACCAAAAAGTGGAGAGGGAGGTAAGTAGACTCAAAGTCGCGCTCAAGGTAGCATTTATCTGCACCTGTTCGTGTCATTGCTTCCTGCTCAACGGTCGGAAGTGGGACCGTGCATCGGCGTGCCATCAATAGTCGAACATGTGAGACAAGGAGAAGACAAAGATAGACTGGTGACCGTCTGTATATGAAGGGTAAACGTTAAACCTGTACTGTATATATACTATCACGTATGGGCTATTGACTCGTGAGTTGCAACAAAAACACTAAATTGCTTCTGGAGTCTCAACAACTCATCGTAGCTACTAAAAATTGTACATACTCATAGCTAATGGTATTTTACATCCTCTGAAGATTTGTTTGTATTTGTTTGTATTTTATTTGAGGGTTCGGAATACATCCGAGTTTGCACACACATCTGCAGTGGCCATCTTTCCGCAGGGTCCCAGGAATCACGCCCCCAAAAAGGAAGGTGCCAAGAAAGTCACGTTTTCCCTGTCATCACAAAACGGGCATCCCCGAACGACATTCGAGCTCAGTTTGTTTTACTCTTAGTAAGCACAAATAAAACATACACTTTTTATACAAGCGTATTTCCTTAATTGTACACATTGTCTTTGTGTTGCAAAATCGGGAAGGGCTTTATAATCGGTCCCGATTATAACTATAATTATTACCAAATTACAACTGACCCCTGATCACTTGCAACCGACTCATAATAATTCCTGACTAATTACATCCACCCCAGCCGACCATAATTAATTACCTGAGATTATAAGTGAACCTCAGTAAAAAAGGTTAGTCGGCTGTTGGTCGGCTGTTGACCAAAATAGTCATTGGGTAGTCAACATGACTAAGAATTGTATATTTGCAAGATTCGCAAGTCCAGGCGACTAAGATTGACTATGAATAGCAGTTGGCTTCTTTTCCCATCCAGATGACATAAGTTTCCCACATTAAAAAAGGAAAGTCGCCGGTGAGTTGGCCCCGTCCCGGAAGATTCCTTGAGTAAAACATTATTTTTACACTCAGTTTGGAACAGTTGAATTTCATAGCTATTAGCTAATAGATAATATTACAGAGCACAGCACATGTGATTTCTTCAGTTGACCATTTCAATATATTAGATAATAATAATTACATAAACTACAGATATTTTGTCCAAGTCGATAGACGAACCGCGAGCAAACAGGGTGCGCGCACCACTCTGCGTCCCCCCCCCGTTCGCATGTCGCCCGTGCGCGGAAACCTGAACGGGGTGGTACGGGTCTGTGCCCGGCTCACACTCCACACGAACTAGGGCGCGCGCAAATGGGTGAAGGGCGGCGCACCCCTTCCCTTCCCGCACCGCCACTCGTTTGCGCGCACCCGCTTCCGGGGTTGCACGCGGCCAGCCCCCTCGTGGTCACGCGTACACTCACCTTCTCCCCAGCGCACCCGTTTGCGCAGCGTTGCGCAACGGCCTCCTCCCGGTCGCACGGAGCTCCCCCGTTCGGTTTGTTGCGCCGCCCCGCCTCCATTCCACACAAAGGTGGGCGCGAAGGGGGGTGCGCGTACCACTGACCGTTCGCGCGTCCTGCGCAGGGGTGGGAAGGGGGTCGCCGCTCCGGGTGTGCGTACCCCCTTTGCATGGAAACGAGGGAAGGCGGCGAAAGGGGGGGCTTCCCGCGCGGTCCTGCGTAAACGGGTGGGGGGGAGGGGGTAAATGAGGGGGGTTCTATCCACAGGTGCGGAGGGGGCAAATGGGGGGGGGGGGGCTCACCTTTCCCGCGTCCGCGCTCCCTTTGCGCGAAAACAGGGGTGGGGGGCAAAGTGATGGTGCGTGCCCCTTCCCGTTCGCGCGCAAACGGAGACGGGGGGGCAAAGGGGGGGTCTTGTCCCGCACAGTCCCTCTTGTTCATGGGTGGACAGGGGTGCAAGGGAGGGGGATGGGGCGGGCAAAGGGAGGCGCAAAGGAGGCTGAGGGGAGCAGGCTAAGGAGGGCCCGTGCGGCGACGCGGGGAGGTGCGTGCGCACACCGTTTCCGCGCCGCAGTCTCCCCTCCCCTACGCGGCCAACGGGGTACGCGGAAAAGGGGCACAAGGGAAGGGGCTGGTAGAGGTGGAGGTGGCGGGCAAGAGGGAGCGGGCAGCGGGATGTGTCGATTACAAACCAAACAGAGCGCGTTGTTTACGTGTTATTTGGTTTTATTTACTCTGGAAATAAAATATGAAGGACACAAAAAATCGAAGAAATCGGAGTTTTAAACTGAGTGATCTCAGCCGCGATTACAAATATAACTTCCTTTCTGGTAATCCCTATCTGGATGGGAAAAAACAAAAACTATGAATAGCCAGGTTGAGGGGCTTTGCCGAAGTCAAGCAAAGTCACACACGGGCGATTTGAGTCGCCTGACAGCCATTTTTAGTCATTGAGGGACAAATCCATAGTCATTTTTTCTCAATTAGTCGTCTAAACAGGTCTAGTCTAGGTCATCCGACGGTCACATCAAGTCAATTACGGATAAACCCGTAGTTGATCTCAGTCGTTCCCAGGTCTGAAAAGTCACATCAAGTCGTTGATGGACAGTCCGTAGTCGGTTGCAGTCAGATTTAAGTCATTTTTCTAGTCAATTATTTGTCAAACTTAGTCGTCCCGCGTACTTTTTGTGCGTTTCGCAGTCAAATTTATTCATCTGGCAGTCATGCCAGGTCGAGGGGGGTCGTATCAAGTCGTGTATGTACGTCGGCAAGTCCAAATATTAGTAAAAAAAAAGCCCCAAAAACATCTGAATCGAAGGAAGCGAGCGGGAACATGCGGAAAGCAAGACCGCCCATGCACAGTAGTGTATTCGATGGGCATACGCTAGGTTAACGCAGCGAGTGGTGTTTGCACTTTCTTTGGCTTCTTGCGCTGGCAGCAGTAGGTCAGAGTTGAACGTTGAATACTGCGGACAATGAGAATCCTACCTTCTCGATGATCTCCTTGACGGTCGACTCGGAGATGTGCGCGAGCTCGGGGGACTCGAAAATGGCTGTGATGAGATCTGTCCGGGCTATAGTTAATATTACTGAGCTCAGAACATACGACGTACTGTCCTTGCGCTTGGACTTCGGGAGGGTTATCTTGTTGTCACTGAAACAGGCCTGGAGCTCCGAGACGTGAAGGAGCTTGAGCGACGCGGCACTTGCGTGAGCGCCCTAGAGGCTGTGGGTGAGACAGGGTATCACGACCAAGTACTGACACACCTCATCTAGCCCCGTTGAAGGTTCCGTGGTGGCGGTGGACTGGATAGTGGAGTTGGTTTTGGTGGGAACCTCTGAGACTTTGCTTGCAACGTCGACGGAAGGAGCTGGCCGCTTGATCCTGATCATGGGCACACGTGGAGGGGACATTGCGATGTCGCGATACGAAGGAGTAGTGGGAATTGGCGGGAGACACTTTTGGGAAGTAAGGTCCTAGAACAGATTAATTAAAAAACGCGGAGAGTGTATTGTATACGTACCCCACCAGCAGCAACCCAGGAATTCTCGAGACACTCGAGTAGTGATTGAAAGTCCGGTCCGGTCCGGTTTTTTTGCCTAATTTGGAAAGACCGGGACCGGGACCGATCCATCGGTTCATCCCCGAGCCCCAAAACCGGACCGAGCCGACAGGAGTCGGTCCCACCCGGTTGCCGGATTCTCAAAAGACCGGTCCAAACGGTCTAAACCGGCTCATTCAGGGTCGGTTGCAACTGGCCAAAGACCGACTGCAACCGTTAGAAAAATCTATTAACTCAGAGCTATACTACTGGTAGTTACATTAAGCCTTGTAACTAGTTTACTACTAGTACTCTATGGAATAACTATAGTCCTCGTCCTCTTCGTCGCGAAGAGGACGTTGTGAACGCGTCGCAGTGATCGCCCGATCGTCGAGTCGAGTCGAGTCGTCGTGGTTGTTGACGTGTCGATGTTGCGGGTCTTGATGTGTGTCGTTCTTGCGGCTGTCGGTGTGTCGTTCTTGAGGCTGTCGGTGTGTCGATGTTGCGGGTGTCGGTGTGTCGGTGTTGCAGCTGTTGCGGCTGTTGATGTGTGTCGTTCTTGCGGCTGTCGGTGTCTTGCGGCTGTCGATGTGTCGTTCTTGCGGCGTCGATGTGTCGTCGTCTTGGTCGTCTTGGTGGTGGTGGTGGTTGTTGATATATTGCTATTGCGGCCGTCGCGGTGGTGGTTGGGTGGTTGTCGATGGTGCGGCTGTCGATGTGCCGCCGTTGTGGACATGTCGTCGTTGCGGCTGTAGAGGTCGTCGTCTTGTGGTTGTGGTTGTCGACTGTTGCAGGTTGTCGTGGTTGTCGATGTGTCGTTGTCGATGTTGTGGCCGTAGTCGTGGTCGTCCGAGTCGGTCTTGGCGCGATTGTTGTTGTTGAGGCTGGAAGCGTTGGTGTCGGCATCAGCGCTGCAGTCGGCCCGGTGTCGAATTCGCGGTCGTAGACTCGTAGGTGTCCTCGTCGATACTGGCGTGGTCGTGGTTGTAAAGACCGGTTGGGACCGGTCCCAACCGGCCCTGTGGCGGTTCACCCAAATTCCAGATTTGGATGAACCGCAACCGGTAAGATTCTCAAACCGGATGAACCGCAACCGATGGTCCGGTTGCCATCGGTTGCAGTCCGGTCCGGTCCCGGTTTTTTTCCGGTTCATAGGACTGGACTTTCGAACACTACACTCGAGGATCTTCTTGAGGTATATATCGCTAATGAACCCACTCGCCATCGGTGTTCCGGCGTTCGAGCACATCAACCTTGCTTCTTGACACGTTTTGATGGCGGCTGCCACAAGCTTGAAGGCAGTAGCGACGTTGCCGACCTCCTGCCAATTGGTAAGTGAAGACACCGGGCTAATCCCACCCGCCGTGAACTGATAATGCCCCCAACTTTGGCACGTGTTGTCCTCGTCGATGTCGGGCGAACTTGGGTCCGCAAATTGGACACGCTCAAGGAGCGTCGCGACTTGCTTTGATGGTTCGCCTTCCTTGAACGATGACTGCGCGTTCATAGAGCGAAGAAGCGGGGGGGCGTTGGTTAGGGAAGGAAACTCCGACGTGAGGACCGCTGCAAAGACGTAGTCAGTGGGTGCGTGGGTGCAAGGCCTTTCGACTCACCGATGAGGTTGTCGGCTAAACGTTCAACTTCATATCAGTATACTGTAAATGTACATGTGAGAGACGCACCTGATGGGTCAATGTGAAGAGGACGAAGACTCGTTGCCCCCGGTTCCGCACAGTTCACCTTGGTGCGGCTAAGGAATGAGGGAGTGATCTTGCGTGCAGCGGGACGTTGGTTCTCTGTGCGCGAGTACCACTCGTCAGCGGGTTTGGACGTTATCGAGCAGAGGACTCACGGGTTGAGGGCACTGTAGAGTTTGCGGTCTTCTGTCCGGAGACCACTGGCACTTTGCTGCGCTTTTGAGCGTGTGATGCCGAAGGTGATTTGGGGCCGGGGCTCAACTCAAAAGCCCGCTTCACCGCCTTCATGGGCGCCACCTCCTGAATTTGCGGGATGAACGCAGTCGGTGGCTCGAGGGATTGGTTGGACTGTGGGGATGTGGGATGTATGGAATTCGCCTCTGCCTCGGCTTTCGCTCGCCGCAAGAAGACCTGGGTGATCATGGCATCAGCCTTCCAATGAGCCGAACATAAACGAAGGAGCTTCTGCTCTGCTTCAAGGTCGAGCACGGCTCGACCATAATCGGCCGCAAAATGCTTCTTGATGAACGTCTTGAACCGGCCGCTAGCACACGCGGCCGACCGGGGGTCCGAGTTAACAGAGTTGATGAGTTTCTGAACGATAAGTGCCGCCGAGCGTCGCATGTTTGAGTGTTCAAGGCTTGAGACTACCTTGCCGTTCGGGCGGCGGAGAGCGATACCCATTCTCGGTCGACTTTTGTTTTTCTTCGTGATGATAACTCCCTGCGACGTGTCGGTTTTACAATCTTCGAAATCCCAAAGCACGGTTATCGGAAGAAATTCTGGGCGCTCGTACGGCACCTCCACGCCGTCAAGGATCTTTTGGAGGGACTTGCCCATCACGACGTCCATTCCCGTCTGTTGAGAAGCGGAATCGCTTGGCCCCAATGATGATGCACGAGAGTCTGCACTACGAGAGTCCGCGCGGCAAGAGTTCACACTGCGGGGTACCCCTGCCATGGAGTCGAGTCAGTGATAACCCGGGTTCGGAAGCAAGTTACCACGCACCTTGGTATATGTCAGGGACCAGGCCTTCACTCTTCGCAGTACGATACTCTGCGAGATCCCGTTCTAGGTACGTGGAAAGGACGGAGGCCAGGTGGTCATGATCTCGGCGAAGTTTGCGGTAGTGAGGGTTATGATGAAGTTCAGAGTCGGTGAGTGCCGCAATAGCGTCAAGAGGGAGCCTTGCCAGTGGAGCCGAATGAAGAGAGGTGTTGCGCGGAAACGAATGTGCCATTGAAGGACGAAGACTGGAGTGTAATGTCGAGCCTGACATGTGGGAACGTGGAGGAGCGAAAGCGGGAGCAGTGAAGTTCAGGTCGGTGTCGGCGGGGGAGCGTCGTGCAGAAAAGTCTATTGGGGGTCTTGACCTCCTCAGTGGGGGTCTTGGCATGTACCCGTCCTCGTTGGGTACCGTTTCCGAGTGCGGCAGAAAGAGCCCGGGGGGGGCGTCGTCTAAGTCATCGTCATCGTCGTACCCATATTCATCGTCATCATAGTCAGACATGTTTTGGAGGCGAGGCGGCTGTATGAGCTATATGAGCGTATAGAGGCGAGATAGAAAAAAATTATTGACGCGAGCAGAAGACATACGAACACGTGCCGTTCTCATGCTCCGCACCAGAGTCTGCTTGCCCTCGCGGTTGCCCTCACGCCGACACAAATATACCGTACTCTCATCAACTGTGTAACTATGACGCCTCAAGCTACTTCAAGACACACCTGCCCATGCTCCAAGTGCTATGGAAGTTCAAAACATCTCACCAAACGCACGATTGAGGCCCATTTGGATCAAGATCGACTCTTTCTACAATCCCTCCCACCGGACGCCGATTCTGCCCATCTCGTGCGATCGCGCATTGACCAGACCATCCATCTCCTGTCCCAACTCCATGGAGGCTCTGGGCTGCTTTCTGCAGTACCGGATGTTGGTAGATCTCGCTCAGAGGAACCAGAAGGTATGTATTATTATTATTATCATTATTATCATTATTTTTAACCCTAAAGCGGCAGTCCAGCTGTCTCACACCGACTCCGAGGATTTCGGGCAGCCTGATCACCATCAAGGGGACACTGTGGAGCCTGGTAAGTGTATTATTCTAATATAAAGTGATGTCCATGCTTACTGCTGCATGATGTTAGATCTTTTTAGTCCTGATATGGACTTTGATCTAGGCTCTCCTGATCTGGCTTATCTAGGGATGGACCCGAATGTCTCTGACTCAGAGATGGACCCCACTGCACTGTCTGAGGCTGGCTCTGGATTTGTGGGCTCTGGCTCTGACTCTGACTCTGACTCTGATGATGAGGCTGAGCTTCATCCCGCTTTGGTGCCCCCCTCAATAGGGCATCCAGATACTTCTGACCCCAGCTCCTTTTTTGAGAGGGAGCCAGCTGATGTCAGTTCTGATGAGGGCGATGACTTTGGTGGTGCTGACTTTCCAGAAGTTGTGAGACGACTTCAGACACAGCTTTTATCTGGCTATACCCATCCCAATCACCCACCCATTGATGACCCTCGAGGTTGTACACTTACCCCAGATGAGGCACTGTCTTTACAGCACTACATTGCCTGGGTCGACTCACGCGGTACTGTGAAGGCATACAAGCTCCATGCACAGGTCCTTCAAGAGGCTACAGGCACTGAGATCCTCAGCCTATATATGGTGCGGAAGCTTGCCATAGAGCTTACAGGGCTGTCATCTCAGCCGGTTGACATGTGCCCTAAAAGCTGCATGGCCTTCACTGGAGAGTTTAAAGACCTTTCTTCATGCACCTATATTCGCAACAAACAGCTTGGGCCATGTGGCCAGCGGCGCTATGACAAGAATGGTCATCCAAGGGCCCAAATGTTCTACACCCCCATTGCTCCTATTATCCAGTCATTCTATATGAATCGGAACATGGCGGGAGCTATGCGATACCGACATGAGCACTTACAAAAGGCTCTGAAAGACTCAGAGCTGGAGCCTGATTCATCCCCCACCACACACTCAGATTTCTCTGACTCCATTAGCCATATCAACCACTCCCATTTATTCCAAGATCCCAGAGACACTGCAATAACTATCTCAGGTGATGGCGCTCAGCTCACTATGAAGAAGCAGTCTGATGTATGGGTCCTTGTTGTCACAATTTTAAACCTTCCTCCCAACATGCGGTCTAAGGCTGCCAACATCATCATTCCTCTTGTCATTCCTGGGCCCTCTTCACCTGGAAATGTGGAGTCATTTATTTATGTCCTTTATGAGGAGCTTGCAAGGCTCAGTGTGGCGGATTCGTTCCGCCGGAAGTCCGAGCGGCGGTAGCGTCCACGCGTACCACGCTCGGCTTAGGGCATGTTGCTGACACGCCCACTCAATTTTTGGACCCGCCCCTTTGGGGCTTGTACGCTCTCGTTTGTTTGCGCATGTTCCACTGGTTTCCGCTACGTTACTGTTTGCAGATTCAGAAAGCTGCTTCGAGCAGCTATGAAGTATGTGCATTGATGTTATGATCTCACACTCTCGAATGTTCCCCGCGCGTACCCCCGTTTCGTCAATCAAAAGCAAGCGCGACTTGCACCCGCTTCGGTATTGTGCCCGAAGGTCTGTGCACCTCCCCGAGTTACTGTACGACTCCCCGAGCTTCATTACTCATGTCCCGATCATGTTTTTGAAAAAGCGTTCGATATTATTGTACCATGTATCTATAAAATACGGCTCAAAAGGAGCCCAGAAGTGTAACAGAGACTCGTATTGACTCGTCTTTTCCCCGTCTGCCTCCCAAACGCGAATCGTCCTCGCTCGCGCTCGTACCCAATCTCGACTTAACAGTCTCGCGGTCACCTGCACGTGACCGCTTACTACTCCGGCGTCGCCCTTAACCTTATCACAGTGTTGGTGTATGGTCCTGGGATGCACTTTCAGAACAACACTTCCTCTTAAAGGTCTTTCTTTGTGGTGTTCTTGGAGATATGCTTGGTTCTGCAAAACTCAGCAGAATGGCAGGACATATGGCTATATATGGGTGCCGTTTTAGTATGGTGCGGGGTGCACGCACTAGTAAAGACAGAGGTATGAGTATTCAACTAGAATATTATTTTATCATTTTATCTTATATATTATCTCATAGGTGCTAAATCCCAGTACTATCCCTTCTCCCCACCTCAAAAAGAAGTGATCAATGGTGATCGCCCTGACTATGACATTTTTGCCTTGCCAATTCGGACTCTAGAGGACTACTGGGAAATTATCAAGAGGCTTGAAGGTGCAAAGGGCAATAAGACACAGTATGCAGCAATTGTAAAGGAAACTGGTGTCTCTGGTCTTCCCATTTGTGCAGCCAGCCCTGCCTTTTCACATCCCTTCTTTTTCCCACTTGACCCCTTCCATCTCTTCTATGAAAACTGCATGCCACATATCTGGGATATATGGGTCTCATTTAGCTCTGAGTCAGAAGATCTTTTTATGGGTCAAGATATGGCCTCAAAGCTTGGAGCAGAGGTTGAAAGTGCTATGGCAACACTCCCCCCCTCCTTCTGTGGACCTATTCGGGATCCATTTAAAAAGCGACAAAGTCAATATAAGATATTTGAATGGATGGCCCTCCTCCACTGGTATATTGTCCCTATTGCTTTGGAGCTTGGATTCAATCCAGAAGTGATCAAGAACTTTGCCATATTCTCAAATGTAGTGGAGTATGCTATGACAGCTGTCCCTCGAACAAGAGATGATCTAGCCAAGCTTTATGACAAGATTGTCCTTTTTCTTCAAGGATTTGAACATCTCTATGTTGGCAATGACCCATCCAAAGTTTCCCGCTGCAGACTATGCATCTTTCAGCTCATCCATGTTCCCTTCCATATTTCATATAATGGCTCTATCAGATTTGGCTCCCAAGCCACATGTGAGCGGGCCATTGGAGATATTGGACATGGTATAAAGTCAAAAAAGTCCCCCTTCAAAAACATTGTCTCATACAAGACAGACAAACAGTCTGTTAGAATCCTACATCTCTCTTATCCAACACTCTCCCCAGAACCACAAGCAAAGGCTCAAAGGACTTCACTATTCAAAAAACTTCCTATCACCAACAAGCAGAAAGATGACCCTGACTTGAAGGACCAGTTACAGGCAATTCTGTCTTATCCTGAAATAAAGCCAGATTCCACATACTTGCGCTGGGGAAAGTGCCCTCTTCCTAATGGTGTTACCCTTACAAGCCAGCTCTTTGAGCTTTCAAAAAGATCCTCTTCACGCTCCTCAAGGTACTTTGAGGCTCAGCTAGGGCTGTTACAGTCAAAAGATAAGCCTATAGATGAAACAGAGGTAGAGGAAGAGAAGACCAAACCAATATTTGGAGAGGCCTTAGCCTTCTATACTATTGCTGGCCTCTCCCTTGTTGTCTATCATCCATTGATAGAGCGCCACCAAAAGTTTGGTAGATGGTCTGGGAAGTGGTCATCAGAAGTACTTACCCTTGAGACATCAGCTATAGTCAGCCTTATTGGGATTTGGACTTACAATGATCATGTTCATATTTTGCGAAGACATCCTGGACTTACCCTACTAACCCCAGATGAATGTGGTCTTGATGGTGAAGTTGACTTGGAAATGTCGTACTAGACTCATCTATATTTACAAGACCAACATGTTTAGCTACAGAGACTGTGATTGCGGAAATGACATACCAGCTGAGCTTGTCTTGAGTATTCAGACCACTTCTGCCCGCACCTACTACTTCGAACTTTCGAAGCACGGATGTTGATGGTGGCGCCATCCTGAACGCCATCAAGTGGAGCGCCTGTAAATGTTAGTGGGAAGAACAACGCAGATGGCCGGCGACCCGAACGTGACGACGGTGCTTACACCTGCCCATTCCTGCATTGGGCTTCGCGCTCGACGTCCTCGCCAGCGCCGTCTTGGCGGTCTTGCCTGCCTCGACCATTCGTACCCGACGATGGCACAAGCTGGACGGTCTCGAAGAACTTGAAGACCTGCGGTCGTGCAATCTCTGGGTTTGCCGTCAACTCGGATGGCCGACTCACCGGCGACCCGAACGTGACAACGGTGCTTACACCTGAGCAGTGCCCATTCCTGCGTCGGGCTTCGCGCTCGTCTTCCTCGCCAGCGCTGCCCTCGGCGCCGTTTTGGCAGTCTCGCCTGCCTCAACCATTCGTACCGAACGACGACACAAAGCTGGAGGGTCTCGAAGAACTTGAAGACCTGCTGTTGTGCAATCTCCGGGTTTCTGAGTCGACGGCAAACATAAAGGATATCCGAGAAACGCTAAGTTCAGTTTTGACTTAGACTGGGAATAAGCACACTCACCGAAAATTGCATCGGTCGAACGACCTCCGCTGACCGGCGCCGACCAGTTCGAATTTGCGTGGTTGTGTCTCGGTCGGATAAGACGTCGTTAGGTTTGCCCGCATAGGCGAGTCGAATAGGCCCGGATACGGTCGATGACTTCACAATCTATGCCCGGAGTCGTTAGTACGGCCCTGACAGTTGCACTTGAGACAGCTGACGGCGTAGGTGACACAGATGGGGTGGACAAAGATGGGGTACAAATAACTCGCTGGGTCATGTCACTTGATGTCCGGGAGAGATATTCACCTGACGAGAGAGGTGAACGCGTGACGGGCGTGAGTGGAAGCATCTCAGACGATGGAGAGCTGAATGGTGATGAGGGTACCGACGACGATGGAGGAGAATATGATATAGGGGATGATAAGATAGACGAAGACGACTCCCTTGGAACGTCCGGCTCGGTCTCAAACAACTCGGTCTCTAACGCCTCGGATTCAAATGGCTCAGACTCCATCAAACTGAAATCGTCAGAGTGGTGTGACGACAGGAAAGATATACTGGAGCTCAAAGAGCTCGGAGAGCGTGGGCTATGTGGGGGTGGCGTCAACGGGATTGCGATGACCCGCGGACTTGCTTTGCCAGTCACCGTGGGGGGAAAGGACGGATAATCAGGTGCTCCACGAGGTTTACTGAAAGATACGACGCTGCTTCCTCCAATAGAGCGGTCTTTGAGATGGACAGGAGGGGGTGGTACAACTTGTGGGACCTCCTTTTCATGCATGTAATCAGCCAGATTGCGAAGTTCGTTTTGGATTTCTCCGAGATGGTCGTGGACACCTTGATTGTCTCGTTGCCTGTCGTTCTCTACGCAATGTAGGTATTGAAGGAGCCGGTTGATATCATCCGTGATAATGACACTCGGACCCTCGGACGGTGGCCTTTCCAATTGTGCCCGTTCGGACGGAGCTCGCTGAACGAGGGTGCCACTTCCGAGGGTATGGTCAGTAGATCAGAATAGGCGGACGGAGTACTGCCATGAGGGCTACTCATGCTAACACTCGCAGAAGCAGTTGGCATCGACAACAATGAAGGTGTCCTTGGAAGAGGAATGATCACCGGCGAGATCTGTGAAGTTGAGTGAGCGTCATCCAACACCACTTGATCAAAACTTACCGGTCTCGAGACAGTTGTCCTGTGCGTTGACAAGAGGGATGGTTCTGTTGGAACATCCTCCAAGATGGGCTCCTCAAAAAGAGACTGGTTGTCTAAGATATCCGACCCCAAAGAGATGGAAGACACAGTCGAGACCGAAGATGGTGTCCTAGTTAACGCGACCTGGGACCATGGGACCGTTCTGGGGTCAGTATGGGTGATGAAACAGTCGTGGAAGACGGGGCCCGAAGGGAAGGAGAGGGGACAGTTGGAGGAGCACTCGGTGACAGGGACGGTGTTGCCGATGCAGAGACTGATATTGATACAGTCCCTGTAGGCGATGGTGACAGTTCTGCCGGCGCAGAGACCGATATCGATACGATAGGTGTGAGAGAAGGTGAGGATGGTGACGAATAGGTAATTGGTGGTGACTCGCCCGACTGGCTTTCGTCGATGGTACTCAGCCAGCTGGGTCCCTGAGAAGTGCATGCAGACGCCGTGGGTCGCAAGAAAGACGTGTTGAAGGAGATATCCGGACCCTCAGGGAAGGCTATAGAGTGAACCGAAGGGGAAGCTCGTAGTATCGATGATTCGTACGTACCATCCGTTTCCAATGCCCAGTGGGATCTTGAAATCGAGACCGAGGGGCTCGAGGGGACTCGAGGGCTTACAAGATGACGCAAAGAAATCGTACTTGGGGTAGACTCAGTAACTGACGATAATAACATCGTCGTTGGCAGCGACTCCAGACGGCCAATGGGAGAAGGACCGGGTAAAGACGGCGGAACAGAATTAATGGACCCCTTCTACGAGCGGTGAGGCTGGCTCTTCGACAGGCTCAGGGATAGCCTGAACTTCTTTGTCAACAGGCCGTACAATGATTCACAGGGGTTCCTCAGCCGACTGAGGGGCAAAGACGCAAATGACCCCTGCAAAGTAGAGTGAGCCTCATTCAACACGCTTGGTAAGAACTTACCGGTTTCGAGAGCGTTGCCGGAGATAATCCTTGAAGGGAAGGAGAGGGTCTCGGAATGGTCGGAGGGTCGGAGGGACAGTCAGTGATAGGGATGTTGACCAATAGAGACTGGTATCAATGCTGGGACGATGCAGTTCCCGGATAGTTTAGTCGACGACATCGACATCGATACGATATGGGTAAGACAATTCTGCTCCAGAGTGATGAGAGGAAGAATAGATGAGCGAGCTAGCAACATCCCTCCGGGGAAAGGGAAAGACTCACATCTGCTGCGCTGCCCAGCGGGTTCCCGTGTCCCCCCAATCATCGTTACCAGTATCGTCCGTCGCCCTTGTCGTTTCCATCAGCGTTGTTGAGATTGGTCTTATTCAATACTAAGACATTGAGTCGGTGCAGATAATCACGGATTCAGATTACAGTAAGGCAATCATAACCGAGTTTCATTATGTAAGTAAAAAAAAGACAATCTCGCGCACTAGTATTTGGACTAAGACATTGAGTCGGTGCAGATAATCGCGGATTCGGATTACAGTAAGGCAAGTTTCATTATGTAAGTAAAAAAAAAGACAATCTCGCGCACTAGTATTCGGACTAGGTCTGACTACCAAATGACTAACGCTGGACTTTGCAAAATTTTCGACTGCCGGCAGTCTCGGCTCGACCTGGATTCGACCAACGGCTGACACCTCCGGACCACTGGTGACTAATACCGGTTTTCCTTTTTTACTGAGAGTGAACCATCAGGCAGTGAGATCTAATTATAATTGTTGTACGATGGTTGTCATCAAGATCTGGTTTATGTAACTCGATTATGACTGCAGTGTTGCCTTGTTTTCTTGCGCACCCTAACTCCACTCCAACGTTGTACTTTTGCCCTTTTTTCGATACCCCTCATTGTATATCCAACATCCGGAATGCCGAAAGTCCAATCAAAAGGATCCAAGCTGTCATCGGCAGCAGTCATCCCACTACCTTGGCAAATAGGAATTACTACACACTTTCGATTGCCACACCTCGAGAAGCCTAAGTCAGGCTGACATCCATGGTAGACACTACAGTCATGGTCGGGATTGCATGTGGCCGAGGCACAATCATACTGTAGTAGGAAGCCCTCATCTCTTGTGGCGGGAATCATCATTGTCGAGTGGTAGGGCTGTCCAAGTCTGCCATCATTGCATGTTCCACTGCAGCGAGAAGACAGTGATTATGATGGCACCAAAGAAGATGCCTGACGTAGCTTGTTGTCATTGCCTCTGCGTGGAGGTGTAGCCTCCAGTGCTGAGCAGATTGTGACTTGTTACACCAGGGAAAGGGAGGGAAGTAGCGGGACAACAGAGCAGTAAAGTAAAATGTGGAGTTGAAAAAACACAAGTCATTGATTGGCCCAAATGTGAGCATGGGAAGCTTTTTGCCACATTGTGGTCTGTCCGCCTCTTCCCTGACCAGTCATCGCTCTTACAAACCAGCGTGCGCCTGCTGCAGGTGTTCATGAGATACTGACAACGGGCCATCCTCACAAACCCAAACAGATGAGTATTGGTTCATCCAAGCTACAACGCTGCTGACACACTGACATCTATTCCCACATAGCTTTCCTGAAAAACCCATCATTGTCGATATCACTACTGAAACCACTGCCTTGTGTGGACCCCCAACCATGCCACTACCCATCTTGTCACGGATCGATTGGAAGTGGACGCTTACTGTACGGTGATGACCTCATTTGTAAGTGCTTATGTGTCATGGACAGATCTCAGTTAGTAATGCGAGTCACATGCCGATATGGCATGACTCATTCCCATCATAGTCGTAATAGGGTTCGAGCTATTATTGCTAGTCATAGTATCGGTTCAAGAGGAGTTTTAAAGCTACCTCTCACATGTATATAAACTGGCTGGGGAAGACCAAGTATCGCCATCTTGGTCTTCTTCGACAATCATCACTCTTCCCTCCTACTTCTTAAGAGCCTGGCATCTCCCCTGGTACCGCCTTAAGAAGTAGCGTTGTATTCCTTCACCCATCCTTCACATCTGCCTATTAGCCTTTGATTAAGGCATTGACCTAGTGACTCAGCGATAGTCCTCGTGTCCAGAAAGACGATAAAGCTGCACCTCTGTTTAGTCACGGACTCAGAACGTCACGTTGTAAGGCCAGCCTTCGGGCTGAGTCCGAAACCTCATCATTTTCGTATCTCGATCGCCTCGGCCACGCGGCCTTTGTCTGTGTTCTGTTCCCCTTTTACCTTAGCATTAGCTACAGGTATCTTTTGTATATAATCTTTTACTCTGTGCTGAATATACTCAGCGCCCTGGTCGCCATTGTTCCCCCTTTCCCTCTCTCTTAGTGTGATTGTCCCGGAAGTCAGGCCCAAACGTGGGCACTCGAAGGACAAGTCTCGCTATTCTTTCCCATCTTTTCTGGCTGCTTTCCTAACCCCTCTACTCCTTAACCACCCTCTGCCCACGAATTCTCACGCACGTGCTTTCGAGCACGTTCACCTGGCTGCCCCAGTGAGGCAGAGTTCAGTGGTTTTATTCCCCCCTCCAACCTTCAAACTTTTACCTTCAGTCGCCTCTGGTGACCAACCCTACAACCAAGCAGCCCCAACAACCTTTACCTTCTTTTCGGTCGCCTCTGGTGACCTACGCAATGCCAATCAGCCCCCCTCAGTCTGCGACGCTCGCTCTACTCCAGCTCGATTCGTTATCGCCAAGATCTAGTCGTTTCTCGTCACCTCCCGTCTATCACCTCCCCCTCGTTTCCCTTCGATTACTGCCTCTTTTCTTGCGCTCCTTTCGCCATCACCCTTAGCCTTTCATTTCGTTCCGTTTCGTTCTCCATCTTCGCCCCTTCGTTCTTCCCTTTTCCCATCCCCTCTCGTTCTAATCTCCGAACTCGCGCGTTCGCCTCCCTCGATTTTGCATCCCGTCCCGTCTCACTATCCATCGACCATCGCACGCATGCACGACCAGGATGTATTACGATGACGAAGACGACGACCCATACGCGCTGCGCATTGGACCAGCAGCCATGCCATTGCCTCGCTCGAAGTTCGCACCTTACTTTTCAGGATATGCAGATTCGCTTGAGGACTTTTTGGAAGAATACGAAGGCCTGGCATATGACTGCGCATTGACGGACCCGCAGCGAGTCGACGTTCTCATTCGCTATGTAGCCCCCTCGCTGCACGACTTCTGGAGATCTCTAAACGGATATCCTTCGCACGACTGGCCTCTCTTCCGGCAATCCCTCATCGACGTCTTCGGCAGTATCACCCCACGTCCCCAGGTTATGAGGCAAAGGTTACTGTGCTATGTCCAGGACTCTTCCAGAAGCCAAATGAACTGCACGGACGACGTGTCACGGTACTACAGACAGTTCATTTGCTTCGGTATTCCCCTAGTCCACGCAGGCCACATGTCCAAAGAAGAACGCAACACAGCATTTTGGTACGGATTCCATCCCGAGGATTGCAAAGTCATTCAGCCTCGTCTTCTCGGCAAGAACCCCTCACAGCCGCCCAACGTTCCCTATCATTTCGAAGACGTTTTCGGTTGCGCGCGTGCAGCGTTTGCGTACGACAATTACTTTCCGTCACCCTGGTCGCAAGAGTTGAAGTTCGGACCCTCGAGTAGACGCGAACAGGGAGTTGCCGAGCATGGATTGTGAGACACCTACAGTTTCCGAGCAGTGACGTGCGCCATCGCCTCGAACGCAGAGACTACTCCCGACTACTCCTCCCTGCCTTCGTACTCGACGCCAGACTCAGACCTCCCCCTTCCTTCGTCTTCGCCCTCGGAATCTCAGCACACGCAGGCGCCTTCGGTGACGGTCGATCAGCCCGAGCCCGCAAACACGTTTTTGTCCACGTTGCTCCCCTCGGCTTCCCCTTTGTCCCATATTCCGACACTCATGCATTTGGCTACTGACAGCAACCCCATCTTCGCGCCCACGTTTCCGATCTCCACGTCCACGTTGCTGCCCTCGGCTTTCCCTACCCCGACTCATACCCACTCGCTCGCGCATGTGACTGCTGACGGTAACCCCGAGATCCCATCCACGTCTTCGCCCACACCCGCACCTTTTACCATGCCGATCTTGTCCGATTTCGAGTACTTGCCTTCGGCAAAGGTCGATCAACCCGAGTTCGAACCAGAGCCAGCGTCTTCGTCTTCGATCACCCCGACTTCTCCCTCCCTGCTGTCTCCTCCCTCACTTGCATGCGTGCCTGCTGATGACGACCCCGAGAATGCGCCCACGTTGCTCTCTTTCGTCCATACCCCATCCCATGTGTCCTCGCTTGCACACTCGGCTACTGACCCCATTTCCGTGTCCACGCGCCTGTCTTTGTCTACGTTCCTGCCTTCCCCTACGCGATCGGCGATGAACAATCAGCCTGAGTCCAAGCACGAGGCCGCGTCTACGTCTATTTCAGTTCGCTTGTTATTGTTGCCCCTTTTGACGCACCATCCTTTGTCTCCACTTTCCTCCACGTTCCTACCATCCCCGGTGAAATCGGTAACAGAAGAGCAGCCCGAGTACGAGTCCGAGCCCGCGTCGATGTCTGAGTTCTCGAAGTTTGGCCTATCCCCACGTCCGCTCCCGTTCCCTCCTGACCAGGCGATTGCACCCCTTTCATCCCCAACCCTTTCGTCTTCGCGTTCGTCAGAGATTTCGACGCTAGACTCGCTGCCTGTCGCTCTGCCACCTGACCAGTCATCGTCGTTGTCAAGATCTTTCGGCCAGTCCTCTAAGCCTTGCAAATCTGAGTTGACCTGTTGCGATCGGACTCATCGGTACAGACTGCGGACTCGTGGGGTTCTGACTACCCTCGTATTAGTCAGGGACAGTCGTCTCAGTCAGCCTTAGGGCTGTTATCACATGTATATCTCGTCGGACTTGTGACTCGTTCCTAGGATAGTTGTAGTAGGGTTCGAGCTACTATCGCCATAGGGTACCCTACGTTCTGGAGGAGCTTCAAAGCTCCTCGTCAACTGTATATAAGACTGGCAGTACGAAGACCGAGCTCCCTAGCTTGGTCTTCTTGAATTCCCAGTTCCAATTCTCGTCTCATCTCTTCTTGTCTGCCTTCTTCTCTCTCTCTGTCTACTAGTGCGTCTGGCTCTTGTAGAGCAGATTGCCCAGCGACGTATACGCCTGGTGGACTTCGCCCCAGTGCTTACTTTGATCACGTTCCTACTCAGGACGTGTATCTATATTCGCTAAGTCGCTCCTCACATATCAAGTCACTCTGTCATCGCTCAAGTCGAGCACCGTTAGGACGAGCCTAACGCAACATTAAGACCAAGCTACATCCTACAAGAACGACACAGTGGCGCCCACAACCGGCGACAGGTGGGGCTGGAACCAAGTCCAATCATATATCATCCCCAGCAGAGGAGAACGGAACGTCCCCACGCGCTATTTGAAAGCTGCCAGGTGGAGGACGCACAGAGGAGAGACCGGTTATTTTGTCGACTTCCCCAATCGGCCAAGTCGCTACTACCCAGTTGAGTTCAGCTTCGAGCACACTTGCTGGTGCATACTTGCCACAAACAACGCAGGAATACGAACAGTAGTCCGGCCAACAACGCACGAGTATCGGTGCGACATCCTAGAGAGCGAAGTAGTCCCCCCAGCGAGGGTAGGACCCATCAACAGCGCGACCGTCACAAGTACCACAGAAGAAGGAGACTCCAGGTCAGAACAAAGCGACGAAGAGTCCGAGGAAGACCACCTCTCACAGGTAAACGCAGAGGAACAGGAAGAGCTCACCAACCTAGCAAACTGAGCTGCAGGGATTACGCTCGATGAAGCACCACAAGCTGAGCACATAGTGATCCACCCACCAGACGAGATGACAACCACACAGTTAGAATCAACATACGCGCTTCAGGTAGACCCCATACAACAACCACACGACGGAGTCCCCGAAGACCTACTCCCTATCCACCCAGACACGGGGCATCGGATGACTGCAGACGACGCAGCTCTGATGAGAGCCATCGGACCCGATGAACCAGACCCGCTGGAAGGAGGAGGGCCACCCGGAAGAGGCCCAGGAAGAGGCTACCCACAAGGAGGAGGAGGTGGAGGACACGGAGGCGGAGGAGGACCACCCAGAGGAGGCGGATTCCAGGGGGTAGGTCCCATCGGTAACCAGCCTCGGTCTTCAGACAGGCTCCAAGGTAACACACCCATGGTCTTCAACGGCGACCGCACCAAGGCCCTACAGTTCAGGGCGCAGTGGAACCTCTACCAAGGGGTTAACAGCACAAGCGACGTTATGCGCAATTACTACCGCCGATCACTCCTCTTCCTCGGCTACATCCAAGGAGACCTAGTCAACGAGTGGGTAATGTACATGACCGACTGGCTAATGCGCCAGACGGAAGCCGGGTTTCCCAAGCACACCCGACGCCTCTGGGAAGAAACCCTTCGCGCCTTCACCAGAAGGTTCTCAAACACCATGGAGAAGGAGCAAGCACAGGCAGAACTACGCAAAGGGGTCCACATGAAGGACGGAGACATTGACAGCTATGTAGCCACCTTTGAATGCCTCGCTCAACAAGCTGACTACAACCTCGACGCCCCTCAAACGATAGATCTATTCACGGCAGGACTGCCAAAGGGGCTGTTCACCAAAGTCTACGAACAATATGAACCAACTATGTTCGAGGCATGGAAACAAGCGGCGATGAAGAAGCAGCAGCAGTATCTGCACCTACAGGCACGTCTCAATTCGATAAAACCATCCACCCCGAAAGCCACCCCACGTCCTAGTGCCTGGGGACCCCCTCAGAGCGGATGGGCACCGAGAAACCTCCCCCACCAGCAAAATCCCAACGCTATGGACACCTCGGCGGATCGAACAAGGGCACGAGGAGCGGAAGCCGAAGGCACTCAAGGGAGACTCGCCGAAGCCGAATACATACTCGGCAACCAGCAGCGGCCACCCTATCTGCCCAGAGGAGGACCCAGGATGCGGGGCAGAGGAAGAGGACTCCCCTGAGACGCAAGGGAAGTCATCTGTTATACCTGCAATCAAAAGGGGCATTTCAGTCGCTACTGCCCACAGAACCGGAATGCCACGCCAAGTAGTAACAACCGAAGGTCGGAAACAGACTACTATGCGCAGGAACCAAGGGTCGAAGCACGCGCAGTCATGACCCCGCAACAGCAGGCGCAGGAATGGCTCCAGGGAGTGGCTGGAGCCTCGGACGAAGTAAAAGACCTAGTCCTCCAAGATTTATGGGGGAAAGAGGGTTTTCAAAACGCCTGAACCCGTCAGCCTGGGTGAGGGCGCTCCGTTGTAATTCTGTAATCATCACACGCTATCAATCGTTGAGAATCCCAGTTTCCGTTCGAACGAATCACAACATGGCCGAAGTAAAAGCACTAGTGGACTCTGGAGCCACAGACAGCTTCATCAAACCCGCGTTCGCTAAGCGGATGGGGATCGGTCTCCAGGAATTGGAGACCCCCAAAAAGATATGGAACATCGACAACTCAGAGAATAAAGCAGGACTAATCACACACTGCGCAGATCTCGATGTCCAAACCAAAGGAACCCACAAAACAATGAGATTCCTGCTCACCGACACAGGAAACGAAGACATCGTCCTCGGCTATCCCTGGCTAGCCGCTTACGAACCACAGATTAGCTGGCAACATGCAGTCATCAAAGAAGATGCATATCCAGTAGTCCTTCGCACCACACACCCCAAGGACCGGGGGGTGACCATCGCGTTCGCCCCCACTGAAGAGTTCAGCGAAGAAGAGAAACGCGATGCGGTACAGCAGCTCTACGACAAATGGGACACAGTCAAAGCGCGTACCACCGCCACGGATCTAGCCATCGAAGCACAACAGTTCACAGGCACCACCGAAATACCAGAGGAATACAAGGACTTCGCAAAGGTGTTCAGCGAGGAAGAATCCCATCGATTCCCACCCTCGCGACCTTGGGACCATGCAATTGAATTCAAAAAGGATGCGCCTGACGCCATTGACTGTAAAATCTACCCCATGACGCTCAGTAAAAAAGAAAAGTCAGCCAAAAGTCAGCTAAAAGTCATCGACTTTCGGTTGACCGACGTCCTATTATTTTGACTTTGAAAGTCAGGCTTTAGTCACAAAAAAGTCGAGTCAAGGTCAATGTATAGTCACTTGGTAGTCAATGACCTTTTTGTTGACTTTCCATTGACTGAGGTTCGACTTTGAGTTGACTACTGAAGTCAAAATCCAGAGGTCAACAAAAAGTCAACAAAAAGTCATTGTAAGTCGTTGACTTTTCATTGACTTTTCATTGACTAAAGTCCTAATTTTTTGACTTTGATTTGACTACAGAAGTCAAATAAAAGTCAACGAAAAGTCAGTTGAAGTCGGTGATGACTTTCAATTGACTTTTTGTTGACTGAGGTCCTATTTTTTGACTTTGAATTGACTAAGTGCAAGTCAGTAAACAAGTCAACCAAAGGTCAATAAGAGTCAACAGAAGTCAATGAAAAGTCATGTCAATGACTTTCAAAGTCGATTAGAAGTCAAAAAAAAGTCAGACAAAAGTCAATTAAAAGTCAAACAAAAGTCAGCCAATTTCATTGACTACAGACTGACTTTGCTTGACTGCAAGCTGACTTTGAAAGTCACTTAGTAGTCAATTCAAAGTCAATTCAAAGTCAAATAAAAGGTCAAATAAAAGTCAATTCAAAGTCAATCAAAAATCAGTCAATACCATTGACTACAGACTGACCTTGCTTGACTACAAGCTGACTTTGAAAGTCAATTAGTAGTCAATTCAAAGTCAAATAAAAGTCAATTCAAAGTCAAACAAAAATCAGGAAATTTCATTGACTACAGACTGACTTTGCTTGACTGCAAGCTGACTTTCAAAGTCAATTCAAAGTCAAATACAAGTCAAATACAAGTCAAATACAAGTCAAATACAAGTCAAATACAAGTCAAATACAAGTCAAATACAAGTCAAAGAAAAGTCAAACAACTTCATTGACTACAGACTGACTTTGCTTGACTGCAAGCCGACTTTGAAAGTCAATTAGCAGTCAAAGAAAAGTCAAAGAAAAGTCACACAAAAGTCAGCCAATACCATTGACTACAGACTGACTTTGCTTGACTGTAAGCCGACTTTGAAAGTCAATTAGCAGTCAAATAAAAGTCAAAGAACAAAAGTCAAAGAAAAGTCGCACAAAGTCAATCACATGACCAGAATTTCTGACAGCAAAAAACATATATTTTTTGAGATCGACACAGGCCGCCACTGACAGACAGTACCTAGAGCGCGAGTAAGAAAAATGGCTGCTATGCAGCCTTCGTGATGCGCTTCGATTTGCGCTAGAGCACCAAGTTAGTCATAAATGAGCAGTTGAATATGCGCGCACTTACCTCCTTGACGATGCTCTCAATGTCCTCTTTGGAGGGCTGTTCCGATTTCGGCGCTCCTGCTATCGCGTCGATGAGGTCTGTACATACAATGGGGTGAGCAGGGGGTGAGGAAGAAAAAGGGAGGGGAACGACGCACCCCTTCTTGTTGGCCGCTTGCCCGTCAACTCGATCTTGTGCTTCTCAACCCATAGCACGAGCTCATCACGCTGGAGGGCCTGGAGGTGCGAGTGCGACTCCGCCGACTCATCGTCGCAGCCTGAACCCTAAGAAAACGAACCATCAGAAGCAGGAAAGTGTGGCAAAGTAGCTACACACTTCAGACGACGATGCCGCCTTTCCGGCCGGATCTTGGGTACCTGATCCTGGACTTTTGTACCCGCGGTCCGAAACAGAGGACACCGAACGCGACTTGGACTGCGGCTGGGTAGCGACATTGTCGTCGTCCGTCGTCGTGGGACGGCTGGCCTTGGCCTTGGCTGACCGTGTCGACGGAGCCTTGGCGCGTGACGTGGTGTGGTCTTGCTTGGAACGCGTCGTCTGGGGAGGGGTAGGTTCACTCGAATCCTACAAAAAATCAACCATTAAAATATATAAAGTAGAGACGAGAAGATTCATACCCCAAATGACGAAGTCGCCAATCTGGGGACTTGGGCACCCCATATTGGGCTCTTGCACCCGGGGTCCTCGACAGGAGTCACTGAACGAGACTTAGACACTGGCTGGGTAGCCACGTCGTCGTCGCCGTCCGTCGTTGTGGCAGGATTGCCCTTGCCCTTGCCCTTGGCCGCCCGTGTCGACGGAGCCTTGGCGCGTGACGTGGCGTTGTCCTGCTTGGCACGCGACGTCTTGGGGAGGGCAGGTTCGGAGCTCGGGGGCTGTGACCGGCAATGCGGCGCATCGGGATGTCATAGGGATTCGGTAGGAAGGGTCAACGATCGAAACATAGTACAAAGAACAGAATAACTTACTGGCTGGGAGGCCGTGTCGGGTTGAACCAATGACATGAAAGCGGGGCGGGGGGAAGGAGGCCGGCATTGAACTACGAAATAGTTAGTTTAACGCATAAAATATACTTGCAGACCCACCTGCACCAGAATCCGCAGATGTCCCACTGGCACCCTCGCCGACTTTTGAACGCTTCCCGCTTCGTCGTGACGGGCTTGGATCGCGCCTGCGCTTTGCCTGGGGGCTGGCCTTGCCCGCTGGCCCTGGCTCCTGGGGTGAATCCACCGGTCCTAACTGTGCACGCGGTCGAGGATGGGGGGACTTGAACGAGGCGCGACGAGGGGACAACTGTGAGCGGCGGCCGACACTGGAAGGAGTGGTAGGGTGGGAAGCCGAGGCGCGGGAAGAAGATGTGACGAGGCTGGAAGGAGGGGGACGGGAGGATGTGACGAGGCTAGGGGTTGAGGGACGGGAAGAAGGCACAGGGGCAGAAGACTTCAACGAGTCCAGCACAGCCCCGAGGACCATGTCAGCCTTCCAATTCCGGGCGCACAGTGAGAGGACAGGAGCCGAACATTCGAGCGCTATGAGCGCTGCAAACCACTTGTCCGGAAAGTGTTTCTTGACGAACCCCTTCTTGTGCATCTTGGCGAGAACGGCGCGGGGATCTTGCTTCAGCGGTTCCACGTGGGAGCGAGCAACAATCCCTGCAGATTGGCGGATCGCCTGCCACTCCAGGTCTGAGATTATCACCCCATCTTCACGTCGGATCGCGCACTGCATGGGGGGTCGGGACAAGTTGGTGGCCGAGCAGCCGACGCCGGGATCGGCCTTGCAATCAACTTGGGTCCAGATGACAGATAGTGGGTAGTGATCCGGGCGGGTGAGTGGTCATGGACAAGAGAGTGGGGATTGGAGCCGGGCACCGCCAGAGGAAACCTGCGAAGCCAACTCGCTCGGGCGCAGGGACGACGTGGTGGTCGAGCTAATGGTTGTGGCTGATATATATAAAAAGTAAGCGAAAAATAGGCAAATGAGAGAAAGAATGAGCACTCACAGTTCGTCGTCGCTGTAGGATTTCGCCGCAAGCTGAGCAGCTCTTGCAGGTGGCTGACCATCTCGACGTATTTCACGAATTCCGGATTGTGTGTGAGCTCGTCGTGAGTCAACGCAGCGATGGATGCGATGGGGAGGCCCGAAGGTTGAGAGAGTTGAGAAGGTGTTGCAAGGGACCGCGTACTGGCGGTCGCAGAAAAAGCCCCGCCTGGGGCACAAGACCGACGAAACGCGGACTCGTCGTCCACATCGTCAAAGTTCAAGAGCAGCTCGTCGTCATCATCAGCAAGGATCGACATGATTGAGAAATGGAAGAAAAACTGGAAGAGGAGAAAATGGAAGAGGAGAAAATGGAAGAGAACGGAACGGTGGAGAATGGTAGAGAACGACAAGGAGAGCGAGCAAGGAAAACGCAAAGTCAACATTCGCTTAGTGCTGACAAACGTGCTGGCAGCGCCGGCCCGGGATTACAATACCTCGTAACTCTTGCAACTCGTTATCTGCAGACCATCAGCATACACTTTCTGTACTACTTAGTTCATATACACATCTTCTTACAACAACTATGGCCCCAATGTTAAAATATATTTGCCCATGCTTTAAGTGTATCTCACAAAAGGAGCTTTCCAAAAGGACTATTAGGTTTCACTTCAGGGACAACCTGAAGCACCTAAATAATCTGATAGCTTCTGATGCACATCAAAACACTGTGGACTGGGTCCAGAGCTGTCATTACCAGCTTGAAGAGCTGCTTAATAGCCTGGCTGAGGAGTCTCAGTCATCTAGGCAACCTGGATCTCCTTATCCAGATGGTGAGCACTTAATTTGTATACTCCTAATTACTTACTGATCTGCTTAGATCTAGCTAATGCCCCTATTGGTTCACCTCCATTTCCAGAGGGGGGGATGGGCAGTGATGATGCTATGATGGTTGATGGTCATTGTAAGTAATATATTGTGAACTTATTCTAATATTTATTCTAATGCCACCATAATAGACACCCCATTTTCCTTGCACAGGCAGGAGGGACTTGGAGGCCCTATGGACACAGAGGAGGACAATATAGACCATGAGGGTCGCTCTATCATCTTTAGGATCCCAGAGGAGACCTTGGATCCTGCTCCAGACCCTGGCTCTGAATTTGGCTCTGGTTCTAGCCAACTGGGTAATAATGATAGCTCTTTAGCATCTGATGAAGACTTTCCCCCTCATGGGACTTCATATGGACCCTCTGGTGGTAGTGGTAGTGGTGATTTGCCAGAAATTGTTATCCAGCTTCAGAAACAGCTGTTGAAGGAATACACACTCCCTCCTTGTCCTGCTCTTCCCCCATGGCAACACACACTATCCAGGGCAGATACATTATCCCTTCAGCACTACCTTGCATGGATAGGGTCCAATGGCACTGTTAAAGCATACAGTGCCCATGCACAGGTACTTGGAGAGGCCACAAAGGAGGAAATCCTCAGCCTTTATATGGTCAGAAAGCTAGCTGAAAGACTCACTGGGCTACACCCCTCATTTGTTGATATGTGCCCTAAAAGTTGCATGGCATATACTGGAGACTCTCATTCTCAGTCCACCTGTTCATACAAAGACTGCAATGAACAGCGCTACAAACCACAGCAGAGCTCTACAGCCAAACCAAAGCCAAGGGCAACCATGCTCTACATGCCCATCACTCCAATCATCCAGGCATACTATGCCAATGCAGAGACATCCCATGAGATGCGCCATAGGGATGAATGCTTGAAGAGGACACTTGATATGCTTGCCAGGGGTGCTGGTGTAAAGAGATCAGAGTTTGCCAACTCTGATAATCATATTTGCCACCACTCTGAATTGGGGCTGTTTGATGATAAAAGAGACACTGCTTTATCAATCTCTACAGATGGTGCTCAGCTCACCATGAAAAAGCAGTCCAATATGTGGCTCTTAATTGTTGTGCTGCTCAATCTCCCACCAGAGATGTGCTACAGAGCAAACAATGTCATCATTCCACTTGCAATCCCAGGCCCAACAGCACCTGGGAACATTGAGTCCTTTATATATCCCCTTTTTGAAGAGATGGCAATGGCAAGTGTGGGGATGTGGACATGGGATGCTGTTGATTCATCCTACTTTGTTCTGAGAGCATATCTCTGTGATGTAAAAGGAGACATGCTTGGATCTGCCAAGTTGAGTGGGATGGCAGGACATTCAGCCCTTTATGGTGATCGCTTCAGTTTGGTACAAGGTGCCCGCCCTGCCAAGGACAGAGGTGCTAGGGCCCAGTACTATCCAATCTCTCCACCTCAAAAGGAGACACATAATCCAGAGCGCCAGATTATTGACCTGGACAACTTACCTATGCGAGGCCAAAGACATTATTGGCACACTATTGAAAGGCTTGAGTCTGCAAGGAACCAAGCAGAGCGCCAAAGGATTGTGAAGGAGACTGGGATTTCACGCCTTACAATATGTGCAGCCAGTCCTACATTTTTCCATCCATCATTCTTCCCATTGGACCCCTTCCATTTATTCTATGAAAACTGCATGGTGCACATCTGGGATTTGTGGGTGACACACAGTTCCATTGATGAGAAGATACACATGGATAAAGACATGGCTTCAGAACTTGGTGCAAAGGTTGAAAAGGCAGTACAGACCCTTCCTTCATCTTTCTGTGGGCCAATTAGGGACCCATATAAAAAGCGCCATAGTCAGTACAAAGTCTATGAATGGATGGCCCTCCTTCATTGGTTTATCATACCAATGGCATGGGAACTAGAATTTGATAGGGATGTGCTGAGGAACTTTGCACAATTTGTGGACATTGTTGAAGCTGCAATGTCTCACTCACCAAAGTCTGATGGGGACTTAGCATCCTTACAAAGTCTAATAAAGTCCTTCTTCCAAGGATTTGAGAGGCTTTATGTTGGGGATGACCCAGTCAAGGTCTCAAGATGTAGACTGTGCATCTGGCAATTAATCCATGTCCCACACCATATTTTCTGGAATGGCTCAATCAGATTTGGCTCTCAAGCTACAGTTGAGAGGGCCATTGGAGAAATTGGCCATAAAGTCAGGTCCAAGAAGGCACCCTTTGCCAATATAGCTACAATTCTATATGAAAGGGCAAGCACCAAGGTGCTAACTCTGCGATACCCATTCCTGGCCATTTCCTCTAAAGAAGGGAAGAAGAAAGAAAATCTGTTTCAGTCACTGCCAATACAGAAGACTGAGATAGACAATCCCTCAGAACATTATGATCACCTTGCTGCAATTTGTGATTTTCTTGAAGTCACTCTGGATGTGGACCTTACAATTCAAAGATGGGGAAAGTGCAAAATTCCAGGAGATGTCACTTTGAGGAGCAGAATCTCTGAGAAGGGAGGTCAAGCCTCAAGGTCATCTAGATATTTTGAGGCCCAAGAAGAGGATGGGCCTATCTTTGGAGAGGCATTGGCATTTTACTCTCTGCCAGACTATGGCACTGGCAATCTAGTGGTCTATCATAAACTAGAAGAGATCAGGGATGTGCTGGGAAGATGGTGTGGAGAGTGGTCACAAGATTGCATGGTGTTAAGAACAGCCAGTCTTGTTACACTGGTTGGAGTTTGGGAATGGGAGTCAAAGGTTCATATCTTGAGAAAGCACCCAGGATTAGATATGCTTAGTTCTGAGGAGTATGGTGTGGAAGAGCAGGAAGAGGAGTAAAGTAGTAAGATAGATGTCTTGTATGTATAAAGAGGTTGAAAAATGTCAACAATAACAGGCTTCTTGGAAATGAATGTTTGAACCATAGGAGCTTGCATAAGGAGAGATGAAACATTGAAGGGCAATGGGCCATCTGTAAAAGCAGTAGGTGTTCAGAGCTGTTTGGAGCCATTCAAGGACACTCTGAACAGACCCATTAATGTGTTACTAATGGGGCCAGTGTCACCTCTACTAGTGATATGGTGATACTCCGCGTCTAGTGCTCCACATTCAAAGACCACCATTTGAAGGAGGGATTTCTGCACCACACACCAGAGAGCCTCCAGCTCTGTCTTCTTTTCCTGCCCACTGTTCAGCAAAACAAGAATGTCTATGCTATTGCCACACAGAAACACATATGTGGCACAAGAAATGTGGAGAACATGAGAAGACCTAAGCACCTTGACTTGTTTCTCCCTGTAGATTGTCATCCCACCAGACCTGTTAATGTGTCAACAGGGCCAGCATCACCTCCACTAGTGATATAGTGATACTCTGCATCTGGTGCTCCACATTTGAGGACAACACATTTGAGGACAACCATTTGAAGGAGGGAGTTCTGCACCATATGCCAGAGAGCCACCAGCTCTGTCTTCTTTTCCTGACCACTTTTATGCACCATGTTCACTTCCATTGGAAGAGGACAATTCAGGATTGTTGGCTAAGGATGGCATTGGTGGGATGTGTGTACCACCCATAGTAGATGTGAGACAACTACTATAGATAAGCACTTCCTACATCACTACAAGTAACCAGGTCCAAGTTGGCGCCTGATTTATATGATAAGGACATTACCAGACAAGTGCCAGTGATGAGAAGAGGGAAAGTTATGAATCTCATATCAATGTCAATCTACAGGGAGAAACAAGTCAAGGTGCTTAGGTCTTCTCATGTTCTCTTGGGCCACCTTTCTTGTGCCACATATGTGTTTCCATGTAGCAATAGCATAAAAATTCTTGTTGTGCTAAAAACTGGACAGGAAAAGAAGACAGAGCTGGAGGCTCTCTGGCATGTGGTGCAAAAAAAACTCCCTCTTTCAAATGGTTGTCCTTAAATGTGGAGCACCAGATGCAGAGTATCACTATATCACTGGTGGAGGTGATGCTGGCCCTGTTGACACATTAACAGGTCTGGTGGGATGACAATCTACAGGGAGAAACAAGTCAAGGTGCTTAGGTCTTCTCATGTTCTTCACATTTATTGTGCCACATATGTTTCTGTGAACATGGTGCACAAAAGTGGTCAGGAAAAGAAGACAGAGCTGGTGGCTCTCTGACATATGGTGCAGAACTCCCTCCTTCAAATGGTTGGCCTCAAATGTGGAGCACCAGATGCAGAGTGTCACTATATCACTAGTGGAAGTGATGCTGGCCCTGTTAACACATTAACAGGTCTGGTGGGATGACAATCTACAGGGAGAAACAAGTCAAGGTGCCTAGGTCTTCTCATGTTCTCCACCTTTCTTGTGCCACATATGTGTTTCAGTGTGGCAAGTGAACATGGTGCACAAAAGTGGGAAAAGAAGACAGAGCTGGTGGCTCTCTGGTATATGGTGCAGAACTCCCTCCTTTAAATGGTGGTCCTTGAATGTGGAGCACTGGATCCAGAGTATCACTATATCACTAGTAGTGATGCTAGCCCTGTTAACATATTAACAGGTCTGGTGGGTATGATTATCATCTTTGCTAAGGTAATTACTTAATTACATAGTTGTAACTAGAGTGCCTAGTTCAGACAGAAGGGAAAACTAGATGTTCAGAGAAGTACAGAAGGACTGCCACATGTTCAGAAAGGGGAAGAAAGGGAAGGGAAGAGTGAAGAAGAAAGAGTCCAATGTGAGGACACTATGTGATCATAGCACGTGTCATGGTGATTCCATGTGGCCTATTGCTGGCTTGCAGAGACTAGAGACTAGCTTTCTATGATGTCTTCAAGTTTGAGGCTCACATGCTCCACTTCTTCTGCTATGTGTTTCCTCTTCTGTGTGTTCTGAACTGGTGTTCACATTCTGTGCTCTGAAGCCACATAAGGTACATTGGCCAGTGAGAAAATACTTGTCAAGAGGACTCCAAAGCTGCATTGGCAATATCATCTTCCCTATCTTCTCCACACCCAGAGCAATGTGCAGATTCCCAATCACCATCACCATTCCCTATCTCTATCCATGCTCACACCCACCCCCATGTTCCCATTTCCCATCTCCCCTCAACCCACACCCATGTTCCAAGTCCCTATCCCCACCCCCACCCCCACCCCCATCCCTCCTACACCCACTGCCTTGTTCCTCATCCCCCCCACACCCATACCCACCCCGTGTTTCCCATCCCCATCCCCATCCCCATCCCCATGTTCCCCCATCCCCATGTTCCCCATCCCCATCCCTATCCCCACACCCACACACCCACACCCATGTTCCCCATCCCATCCCTATCCCCACACCCACACACCCACACCCATGTTCCCCATCCCTACTACACCACCCTATGTTCCCCATCCCATCCCCATCCCATCCCCATCTCTCCCACACCCACCCCCATGTTCCCCATCCCCATCCCCCCACACCCACCCCCACGTTCCCCATCCCCATCCCCCCACACCCACCCCCACGTTCCCCATCCCCATCCTCCCCCACACCCACCCCCACGTTCCCCATCCCCATCCTCCCCACACCCACACCCACACCCACACCCACATTCCCCATCCCCATCCTCCCCACAACCCACACCCACGTTCCCCATCCCCATCCTCCCCACACCCACACCCACATTCCCCATCCCCATCCCCCCACACCCACCCCATGTTCCCCATCCCGTCCCCCCTACACCCATCCCCATCCTCCCCACACCCACCCCCACATTCCCCATCCCCATCCCCCCCACACCCACCCCCACGTTCCCCATCCCCATCCTCCCCACACCCACACCCACCCCCACGTTCCCCATCCCCATCCCCCCCACACCCACACCCACCCCCACGTTCCCCATCCCCATATCCCCCCCACACCCACCCCCACGTTCCCCATCCCCATCCCCCCCACACCCACCCCCACGTTCCCCATCCCCATCCCCCCCACACCCACCCCCACGTTCCCCATCCCCATCCCCCCCACACCCACCCCCACGTTCCCCATCCCCATCCTCCCCACACCCACCCCCATGTTCCCCATCCCCATCCTCCCCACACCCACCCCCATGTTCCCCATCCCTGTCCCCCCTACACCCATCCCCATCCTCCCCACACCCCACCCCCACGTTCCCCATCCCCATCACAATCCACACCCATGTTCCCCATCCCCCCCACACCCACACCCATGTCCCCATTTGCCATTGCCATTGCCATCCCACCCACACCCACCCTGATGCTCCTGTTTTTCCATAATTCATTCCCTGAGTTCAATTGACTTTAACTGATCTGGCATTGACTTGGACTGACTAAGTCATGCCCTCAAATAATATCCCAGTCAAGGTTTTTTTTTGTGATTTTTTCTCCGAGTTTGAATTGACTTTGGTTGACTTGAAATTGACTTTAGTTGACTCTGTGCAAAAATATTGACTATCAGTTGACTACATATTGACCGACGTCCTATTTTTTCGACTTCTGGCTGACTATCCTTTTTTACTGAGCATGACGCGCGACGAAGATGAAGCCCTCCGGATATTCCTGGACGAACAACTAGCAAAGGGATACATCCATCCATCAAAGTCCCCCTATGCCTCACCCTTCTTCTTTGTCAAGAAGAAGGACGGAAAGCTCCGACCCGTCCAGGACTACCGAAGGATCAACTCATTCACAGTGCGTAACCAGTACCCCTCCCGCTCATCCAAGAACTCATCACGGACCTGGGGAACACGGACATCTACACTAAACTCGACGTCCGCTGGGGGTATAACAACGTCCGCATCAAACACGGCGATGAGCACAAAGCTGCCTTCAAGACCCGCCGCGGGTTCTTCGAACCGCGGGTCATGTTCTTCGGCCTCACAAACTCACCGCCTACCTTCCAGGAGATGATGGACTACCTCTGCGCCCCCGCCATCCTTAAGCACGAACCGCTAGGGACCACCATTCGGGTGTACATGGATGACATCGGCATCGCCTCTCGCAGCGGCATGGCGGGCCACATCGCAGCCGTACATGACATACTCCAAATCGCACTGGACAATGATCTGTTCTTCAAGCCAGAGAAGTGCGTCTTCGGCGCCCTGGCGATCAATTACCTGGGGGTAATCCTTGAGAAGGGGGTGACTTGTATGGACCCTGTCAAGGTCGCCGGTATTCGCAACTGGCCAACGCCCACCACGGTCAAGCAGGTCCGATCTTTCCTCGGCTTCTGCAACTTCTACCGCCTCTTTATCAAAGGCTTCGCCACACACGCACGCCCACTGAACAGACTGACGAGGAAGGACACGGAATGGCAGTGGGGACAAGCCGAAACAGACGCCTTCGAAAAGCTCAAAACACTGGTTACAAGCGAGCCTGTATTGGCACACCCGGACCCCAAGGAACAATTCAAACTGGAGGTAGACGCATCAGGTTTCGCAGTGGGCGCTGTACTCCTCCAACGCAAAGAAGACGGCAAACGACACCCCATAGGCTACTACTCGGTGACATTGAACGAGGCAGAACGCAACTACGACATTTACGACCTGGAACTACTGGCCATCGTCAAAGCCTTCCGCCACTGGAGACCCCTACTCGCGGGTTCACCACACAAAACCAAAGTGTTCTCCGACCATCTCAACCTGCAATACTGGAGGTCGCCACAGAGGATAAGCAGACACATTGCAAGGGAAGTACTAGAACTATCCGAATACAACTTTGAGATTCACCACATCAAAGGTACGGCCAACGGAAGGGCAGACGCACTCTCCCGACGACCAGACTACGACCAAGGGGACAACGACAACAAGGACGTGACCGTCCTCCCCGACGCGCTCTTCGTACGAGCTACACAAGTCGAGACAATTATGCCAAACACCCTGACAATCGGACCTGGGGAGATGGAACGACCAGACACGGTGTACCAACAAGATGAAAACTACCTTCGCCCATGGGTAAATGCACATCGGCTGAAGAAGATCGAAGGCACTTGGTATAAAGAAGGAAGACGAGTGGTGACAGGCGGACTATACGACAAGAGAAGTATCATCTCTGCTCACCATACGCCGCCGGTCTATGGACATCCAGGCATTAACAAAACCACGCAGTTGGTAGGACGATCCTACTGGTGGCCAAACCTTATCCAAGACGTGCTGGACTACGTCAAGGGATGCGCTGACTGTCAGCGACACAAGGCGAACAATTGACCAACCCGAGCACCACTGTCCCCGATCTACCCAAATCCGGAAGCACTCCCCTTTGAAACCATCGCGCTGGACTTCATCACCAAACTCCCCCAGTCACAAGGGTTCGACTCAATCCTCACCATCACGGATCACAACTGCACCAAAGCGGCTGTCTTCATCCCCTGCCAAGAGGAGATCACAGCAGAGGGAACCGCTGCCTTATACGCTAAGCACGTCTTCTTACGGTTCGGACTTCCCTCCAAGGTGATCAGCGACAGGACCCACACTTTGCGTCCAAGTTCACAAGGGAACTGTGTAAGATTCTAGGAATTTCACAGAACGTCTCCACCGCCTACCACCCCCAGATGGACAGACAGTCTGAACGGACCAACCAGTGGCTTGAGCAATACCTCCGCTTCTGGACTAATGAGCGGCAAGATAACTGGGCGGCATACCTCCCTATAGCGGAATTCACACACAACAACTGGCCCCATGAGACCACAAGGAAGTCCCCCTTTTACCTCCTAATGGGGTACAACCCACGCGCTGATTGGATCGATAGGCCATCGCCCATTCCCCAAGTGGCGCTGAGAATAGATCAATTCCAGGAAGCTAGAGCACAGTGTAACACCGTCACTGGCGTTTAGTCCGACTTGGACTTCGCAAGGGCGTAAGACGACTTAGCGGATGTCGTGACTCGTATAGTCACGTGATGATAACACACGGTCTTGCTTGACACGTGGTTACAAAGGACACTAGGGCTGGAGCCACTAGGCGTAGACGATGAAAGACGGCTTCCTCTGCTAGAGGCAAGCGAACGACGAGTCCGAGAAGAAGAAGACACTGGCAAGAGAGTAGGAACGTGGTGACGATTCAAGAAGACCAAGATGGCGTATCTTGGTCTTTGCGTACTCCTACTTATACATGAAGGGGACAGCTTTGAAGCTCCCCTATGAACCCCGAGACGAGTCGCGTAAGTAGCTCGAACCCTACTATGACGATACTAGTAATGAGTCATAGTACACTGACATGTGATACTACGACCACTGACTGATGCTATGAGTCCGTGACCGATTACTGCTTACGAGGGAGCCACAACCGTATTCGTAAGTGTCCACAACGAGAACCGTTACATCACCCCCTTTTCAGCTGCAACGCCCACGGCGCCGAACCGGTCCGATGCCTCCCATCCACCCCTGTTGCTTCTCACCGATGCGCTCCACGATGTCCGCCATCTCGAGGCGGAACTTGCTGCGAGCGAGTTCCCCTTTGATCTCGCTGAGTGTGAGGGCGAGGTGATGGAGGCGCTGCTCGACGCGCTCAGCCTCCTGCGTGTACGATCGGAACCTGTGCAACTCAGCTTTGGCCGATACGTCCCGCAACTCGTTCACCGCCTTATCCACCCGATGCCGATTGGCGTGCCCCACCGCGAACATGACCAGATCCTCCGGCGCGTAATGAGGCTTGCCGCGCTCGCGGACCATGGGCTCCGCGTACAGCGGCTTTGAGTAGACCTTGTCGCTGTCGTCGACGAGAGCGATGACGCAGGGGTCGGCCGCCATCACCACCTGTACGTAGGCGGCTTGGCGCGTAATCCCCTGTGCGTCGGTGATGAGATAGTGGACGAAGTCGTCCGCTTTGTTGGCTTTGTAGCCTACGGGGGGCTTGCTTGTGCTGCCGAGACGGCGCTGCAGGCGTATGGTGGGGTGAAGCGGGGGTGCGTCGAGGCGGACGTCCCCGCGATAGATGGGGCGACCGAGTGAGTCGCATGCGTAGGGGGTTTCGGTCGGTTCGTCAGAATCGCGGGTGGTAAAAGTGTCGGGGTGCTCAGCTGGGTACCACTCTCTCAGCTCAAGCTCGGGCTGCTTGTACACTGTGCTCGCAGCATCGCGGTGAACGCGGCTCGACGTTGCAAGACCCTCGTCTTCCTGATCACCACCGTCAGCAGCTGCTCCCCCCTCCACTGCTGCGCGGTTGACTTCCAGTCCCGCGTACGCATCCACTCCTGCCAGCGCAGCGTCGCGGGCATGGGCGTCTTCTTCTTCCGTCCGGTACTCGATTCGTACCGGGAGAGGTCGAGGTGAGGCAGTCTCACTGTCTGGGAGAGCTGCACGAAGCCGATGCACTTCGGCCTCGGTGAGGGGCGCGGCGTTGAGACGCTGCCCTTCCTCGGACATGAGCCAGTAGGTGGCGGGGTTGGTGGTGCCGTCGTGGTAGGTGGCTGGGAGGATGGAGGTGAGAGCGTCGACGAGCTCTTGGTGGGTGATGGGTCCCGTGTTTCGGGCAACCTCAGAGAGGACATCGGCGGCAGTGGGAAGAGACATGAGTAAGGATGCGAGGAATCCAGTGTGAGGAGATGAGGGGGATGTTGTTCCTCTTCGAATCTGCGTCTCTTTTATGTGCTTTGTTGGCCGGTTTTGACTCCGCTCAAAGTCCGCTATGGCGTCGTCTGCAAACACGTCATCCTTGTCGACCCACTGATTGTCCGAGTCGGAGTATCCTTTCCATTGCACGAGATACTGCAGGCGTTTCCCTCTGCCGAATCGCCGAACGTCTAGAATCTTCTCGACTTCGTATTCTTCTTCTCCGTCCACAAGATCCGGCGGTGGGCGCTGAAAGTTTTCGCCGTGTATGGCCGTTTCTTTGTAGGGTGTGAGAAGATCGATGTGAAACACTGGGTGAATGCGCCACTGTGTGGGAAGTTCGAGACAATACGTGACAGGGGACATCACCTGAGAGATCTGAAAGGGGCCATGTCTCCGCGCCGCGAGTTTTGCTGTGGGTTGATTGGTGCGTAGGTGGCGCCCTTCTAACCAAACGTAATCCCCTTGTCCAAAACGGGGGTGTCCTTGTGTTTTACCCACAGAGCCTGGGCCTTTTTCATCAATTCCCGTGCTTCTATCCGCGCTTCCCGGAACTGTTCGAGTCTTTTCGTCACTTGTGGTATGGGCGATGGTTTGTCCAGCCAGTCGGCGCGTGGGTCGTATCCCATGAGCAGCGAGAAGGGGGACTTCTTTGTTGACTCGTGGGGCCAGTTGTTGTGCGCGAATTCCGCTATAGGGAGTAGGGATGCCCAGTTATCTTGCCGCTCGTTGGCCCAGAAGCGCAGATACTGTTCCAGCCATTGATTGGTGCGTTCTGATTGTCCGTCGGTACGTGGATGATAAGCAGTTGAGATATTCTGTTGGATGCCTAAGATGCGGCATAGTTCGCGTGTGAACTTCGACGCAAACTGGGGGTCTCGATCGCTGATGATTTTGGACGGTAGTCCGAACCTTCGGAACACGTGAGTGATGTACAGGGCGGCCGTTCCCTCTGCACTTATCTCCTCTCTGCAGGGAATGAATATGGACGCTTTTGAGCAATCGTGATCGGTGATGGTGAGGATGGAGTCTTGTCCTTCTGACTCGGGGAGTTTGGTGATGAAGTCGAGAGCAATGGTCTCGAACGGGTTGGCGTCCATGACGGGCGTGATGGGGACGAGGGGGGCGCGTATGGGGCGGTTATTCACCTTGTGTCGTTGGCAGTCCGCACACCCCTGTACGTACTCACGGACGTTGTTTTTCAACTCCGGCCACCAGTACCTTCGTTCCACTAGCCGCGTGGTGCGTGCAATTCCAGGGTGTCCGTGTACGGGGGGGTCGTGATGAAGGGAGATGAGCACTCGTTTGTCCGCTATTGTTCCCATGATTACTCGTCGGCCTTGGCGATACCAGATGCCTTCGATTTCTTTGAGTTGTTGTGGGTCTTTCCAGTAGCGGAGGAGATACTCATCTTGTGGTGGCTCTTCGGACGGTCCGATTTGTAGGGTGCGTACAAGCACCCGTTCGGGGAGTACGACCACTCCTTCGTTGTCGTTTTCTCCTTGATCGTAGTCGGGTCTTCGGGATAGCGCGTCTGCTCGTCCATTGTTCTTTCCTGGTATGTGGTGAATCTCGAAGTCGTACTCCATGAGCTCGAGTACCTCCCTGGCTACTCGTCTGCTTATCTTTTGCGGACTTTTCCAGTACTGAAGGTTCATGTGGTCCGAGAAGATTTTGATCTTGTGTGGGGATCCCGCTAGGAAAGGCCTCCAGTGTCGCAGAGCTTTGACGATCGCTAACAGTTCGAGGTCGTAAATATCGTAGTTTCGTTCTGCCTCGTTGAGGGTGGAGGAGTAGTATCCGACGGGATGTCGTTTCCCATCGGCTTTCTTCTGCAGTAGTACTGCTCCCAGGGCGAATCCGGACGCGTCTACCTCGAGTTCGAATTGGTCTGTGAGCGTCGGGTGTGCGAGTACCGGTTCTTCGGTGACCAAGGTTTTGAGCCTCTGGAAAGCGCGTTCCTCTTCTTCAGTCCACTTCCATTCGGCGTCCTTTCTCGTGAGTTTGTTGAGCGGTCGTGCGTGTGTGGCAAAGCCGCGAATGAAGAGTCGGTAAAAATTGCAGAAGCCGAGGAAGGAGCGTACGTCACGGACCTTCGTGGGTCGGGGCCAGTCGCGAATGCCCGAAATTTTTACTGGGTCCATGCGTGTCACCCCCTTTTCAAGGATTACCCCCAGGTAATCCATTCGTGGATGGTGGAAGAGGCATTTCTTGAGCTTGAAGTAGAGGTCGTGTGCGAGGGCGACGGCGAGTACATCCTGGACAGCGTGTATGTGGGCTCGTAAGTCGGTGGGATCGTGGGTAGCGATCCCGATGTCGTCCATGTAAACGCGTATGATTGTGCCGAGAAGTTCGTGTTTGCGGATGATTGGTCCGAAGATCTCATTCATAAACGCCTGGAAGGTTGCTGGGGAATTGGTAAGTCCGAAGTACATGACCATGGGTTTGTAAAGGCCGTATCTTGTTTTAAAAGCTGCTTTCGGTTCGTCTCCAGCTTTGATCCTTACGTTGTTGTACCCCCAGCAGACGTCCAGTTTGGTATAGGTGTGTGCGTGTCCCAAGTCCGTGATGAGCTCTGAAATGAGCGGTAAGGGGTATTGATTCCTAATGGTGCAGGCGTTGATGCGACGGTAGTCCTGTACGGGGCGTAGTTTCCCGTCCTTCTTTTTAATGAAGAAGAAAGGGGATGCGTACGGGGATTTCGACGGTCGGATGTATCCCTTTTTCAGCTGTTCGTCGAGGAATTCTTTCAACTGACTGTCTTCTTCTTGGGTCATGGGGTAGACTTTGCAGTCGATCATTGCTGGGGTGTTGGGCTTGAACTCGATGGCGTGATCCCACGGACGTGAGGGCGGGAAGCGGTGAGATGCTTCTTCGTTGAAGAGCTTGGCGAACTGTTGGTATGGTGTCGGTAATTCCACTTCCTTGGTGTGTTGTCCCGCTTGGATTGCGAGTTCCGTCGCTGTTGTCCGTAGTTGACACTGCTCTTCGAGTTCAAGGAGGATGTCGTTTTTGTCCTCTTCGGTGACCATTTGCCCGATCACTGTCTGTGTCGGAGTGAGATGTATTGAGCGAAGGACTATCGGCATTGCGGCTTCGTGGATGACGGCGTGAGTCCAGCTTATCGTGGGTTCGTATGTGGATAGCCAGGGATAGCCCAGGACCAGGTCTTCGTCACCGATGTCGGTGACGAGGAATCTCATCACCTTGCGGATTCCTTTAGTCTGTACGTCCAAATCCGTATAATGCGTGATAGACCCAGCTTGGTTTTCCGTTTTGTCAATGTTATATATCTTTTTGGGGCGATCTAGGACCTGCAACCCCAGTCCCATTCGTTTGGCAAATGCGGGACGTATGAAGTTGTCGGTTGCCCCCGAGTCTACTAATCCTTTAACGTCGGCCATGGCGTAACTTGTGCGAATCGATACTGGAATTCGAAGCGAACGGTAGCGAGTCATGATTACAGAGTTACAATTAACCGCCCTCACCCAGGCCGATGGGTTTAGGCGTCCGGAAAACCCTCTTTTCCCCACAGGTCCTGGAGGACCATATCTTTTACTTCGTCGCTTTCCCCCTTGATGTTGCTCAGCCAGTTCTGGGCGCGTTGTTGTGGGGTTGTCACCGCTGTTCGTGCGGTTGTAGGTTCTTGTTCCTGGGTGTAGTAGTCGGTTTCCGTGGCTCGACTGGTCAACGGTCGATTCCATTGACCGCGTCTGGGAGGCCTTGGCTGTGAGCAGTCGCGTGAGAAGTGTCCTGTCTTGTTGCAGTTATAGCAGACAACTTCCCTCATGTCTCGGCGTTGTACGCCTCTTCCTGCTCCTCCGCCTCGCGGGACGTATGTAGTGGGTGGTCGGTTGTAGTCCCCCACTTCTGCGACGCGGACTCGGGTTCGGTCTGCGGAGGTGTCCATTGCATTTGGGTCGAACCGCGGGTGATTGTTGCGGGGTGGTGGCGGCGGCATCCACCCTGTCCTTGAAGCGGTCCATCTGGGTGCGCCGGGCAATGGTGCCGGAGTGCGCGACGTTCGATTGATATTGAGACGGGCCCTCATGTGAATGAACTGTTTTTGCCTTCGTAGTGCGCTTGTTTTCCATTCTTCGAACGATCGAGGTTCGTCGAGCTCGTAGATTTTTGTGAACAGTGCTTGGGGTAGCCCCGCCGTGAATCGGTCGATTGTTTGTGGGTCGTTGAGACGATAGTGAGCTCGGCGGGCCAACTGTTCAAACTTTGTCACGTACGAGTCAATATCCTCGCCGCTCATCCTAAAGCCTCTCTGTAATTCCGCCTGGGCTTGTTCTTCTTCAAGGGTATTCGTGAACCTTCCCCTGAATTCTTGTGTGACGTGGGTCCACAGTTGTCCGTCGTATTGATCGGTTCCGTTTCGTACTGTTTCGTTGAGCCATTCGAGAATGGATAGAGTCCATTCGCTGACGTTGAGTCCTTTGATGAATCCCAGAAAGAGGAGGGATCGTCGATAGCAGTTTAAGAAGATCGGCGCATCTAAATTGGTGCCCCAGTAAATGTGCCATTGCGTTAGGAAGGTCTCGTACTTGGTTCGATCTCTGTCAAAGACGGCGGGTGGATCGCCCGTCAATCTGTCGGATCCTCGTGGTAGGGCCACTGGGGGTGGGCCGACGTGGGGTATCCCAGGTGGTCCTCCACCTCCTCCGCCTCCTCCGCCTCCGCCTGCAGGGAATCCTGCTCCTGGGAAGTTGGTTGGGGGTCCCCGCCTGGGAGGGCCGTCTTCTGGTCCTCCAGGCCCCGGCGGGTCCGGTCGGTCGGGTCCTACCGCTCTGTATAAGGCGGTGTCGTCCGCTGTCATGCGGTGTCCTGTTTCAGGGTGTATCGGGAGGAGGATGGCCTCTGCCTCGGCTTGGATCCTTCGGGCCTCGATTTGCGCCGGGTCTTCGAATGTTGTTGTTATGGTGGTCATGTCTGCGGGGGATCGTACTAGGATCTGTTCTGGTTCTGCGATGTGGAGGGACTCAGCTCTAATGATCAATGGTCCCGTTTCTTCTCCGTGTGAGCTTTCCTGTTCTTCGGTAGTGGAGTCTTCGCTCTCTTCGTCTTCGGAGGGGGCTGGAGTGCGGGGTTCAGAAGTACTTGGGTCGTTGTCTATGACTCCGTCGATCGGTCCCCAGTTTTCTCTTGTAGGTAGGTTTCTTGCGTCGATGTCGCAGTTGTAGCTTCGTCCCGCGGGTCGTACGATGTCCCACCTGTTATCAATGGGGTTCCACGTAACCTCGGTCCAACACAGGTGGTCGAAGTTGAACTCAATGGGGCGGTATCGTGTAGATCCTGATGCGAAATCTACGAAGTATCCTGTGTCTCCTCGATATTCTTTCCACCTTGCTGCTTCGAGGAAGCGGATCAGTACGTTGCGGTCTCCTCTTCGTTCAAGGCTGTACGGCCTGAAATCTCTCCACTGGTCTCTGGTCGTGAACGCCACGGTGATGATCTTGGTCTTAATGTAACGCCGTCACTGGCATTTAGTCCGACTTGGACTTCGCAAGGGCGTAAGACGACTTAGCGGATGTCGTGACTCGTATAGTCACGTGATGATAACACACGGTCTTGCTCGACACGTGGTTACGAAGGACACTAGGGCTGGAGCCACTAGGCGTAGACGATGAAAGACGGCTTCCTCTGCTAGAGGCAAGCGAACGACGAGTCCGAGAAGAAGAAGACACTGGCAAGAGAGTAGGAACGTGGTGACGATTCAAGAAGACCAAGATGGCGTATCTTGGTCTTTGCGTACTCCTACTTATACATGAAGGGGACAGCTTTGAAGCTCCCCTATGAACCCCGAGACGAGTCGCGTAAGTAGCTCGAACCCTACTACGACGATACTAGTAATGAGTCATAGTACACTGACATGTGATACTACGACCGCTGACTGATGCTATGAGTCCGTGACCGATTACTGCTTACGAGGGAGCCACAACCGTATTCGTAAGTGTCCACAACGAGAACCATTACACGCAGGCCAAGGCGCTCCTCATCAAGGCACAAAGGTCATGGGTTAAGCACAAAGATATGCCCAAATACCAAGAAGGCGACCTTGTTTGGCTCGAAGGACGTCACCTGCGCACCAACCAGCCAACCGCCAAACTTGCGCCCAAAAGACATGGCCCCTTTCGGGTCGCTCAGGTGATGTCCCCAGTCAACTACCGTCTCGAACTTCCCACGCAGTGGAGCATCCACCCGGTGTTCCACACCGATCTTCTCACCAGATATCACGAGACAGTAACACATGGGCCTAACTACCAGCGCCCACCACCGGACTTAGTAGACGGAGAAGAGGAATACGAGGTCGAGAAGATTCTAGACTCGCGAAGGTTCGGAAGAATGCGGAAGCTCCAATACCTTGTGAAATGGAAGGGGTACCCCGACTCGGAGAATCAGTGGGTCGACCGGAGCGAAGTATTTGCCGACCAGGCTATCGAAGACTTCAAAGCGCTGAACCCCACACGGGAAACACATATAAGAGGACTTCGCTGTGAGCTGAGTCTCCCAGCAACTTCTGCTACCATCTCTCATCCTGTCTATCCCTCCGCAATGTCTTCGTGCTCGCTCCCCTCTCAGACCACCATCGACACTGTCACCCAGGCCTTGGTCACCACCCATGGGCCCGCCACCCGCGAGGATGCCATCGCCGTCCTCCGCGCCTTCCCCGATCCCACCATCGGAGGGACCGCCAACTCCCCCGGAGCGCAGCCTCTTACCTGCGAGGCGGTCACCGAAGAAGAAGAGGACGCCATACTCGAGGGCCAGGCCACAGATCGCCTCGTTCCATACCTTGACGGACACGGTGACGCTGAACCTGTCCAGGTACCACACGGAGTTCGGGCCCGTGCGACCGTGGAAGGAGGTGGTGAAGGAATGGAGGGACGAGCAGCTGAGGAGAGCACAGCGGCGGCAGCAGGAGTTGAGGCATCGACGACTCCTGATGCGGACTGGGGTCTGGCCGAGGATGCTGCCGACGACTACCCAGCTACGCACCCCCTCATTCGCTCCACCACAGACACTGACGACCCACGCGAGACCCCCTACTCCCTCAACACCGATGGCTCCCCCATGTAGCAATCAGCGGATCGACGACCTCATCGCCGCCCTGGGGGAGGTCGCCGGGAAGTCGACCGCGAGCCGCCGCCGCCTGGAGATGGCCAACGCCATGGAGCGTATTGAGGACAAGGCGGGCACCATGGTGGATCACGAGCTGACGAAGAAGAAGACGCGTAGGGGGAGGAAGGTCGGGCAGCAGCCGCAGCGTACTAGGATCAGGTACGAGGAGGAGGGCTTCGGAGCGTCGGGACGTCACACCTAAAGAGGAGGTGATGTTGTGATCGGACTCATCGGTACGGACTGCGGACTCGTGGGGTTCTGACTACCCTCGTATTAGTCAGGGACAGTCGTCTCAGTCAGCCTCCGGGCTGTTATCACATGTATATCTCGTCGGACTTGTGACTCGTTCCTAGGATAGTTGTAGTAGGGTTCGAGCTACTATCGCCATAGGGTACCCTACGTTCTGGAGGAGCTTCAAAGCTCCTCGTCAACTGTATATAAGACTGGCAGTACGAAGACTGAGCTCCCTAGCTTGGTCTTCTTGAATTCCCAGTTCCAATTCTCGTCTCATCTCTTCTTGTCTGCCTTCTTCTCTCTCTCTGTCTACTAGTGCGTCTGGCTCTTGTAGAGCAGATTGCCCAGCGACGTATACGCCTGGTGGACTTCGCCCCAGTGCTTACTTTGATCACGTTCCTTGTTACGACCCAGCCGGGTCGTTCAGGCCAAAGGCCACTAGAAGTCAATGCGAACACTCGAGTAAGCTGACTCAGCGTGAGGTTCCGGGGTCCTGCTCTGTACCCTATGCCTTTCCAGGCCTTACAGGGGACTCCAGAGAGTGCTGGGCTACTTTGACTCAGTAGCAGAGGAGACTAGCTTTCCTGGAGCACAGGAGGAGAGTAGGAGGCTGGAATTCTTCAAAGACTAGAATGCCGAATACAAGTGCTACTACAGCAGACTATATACTAAGAGGTAGGGGTTTACATAAGCTGTATGCCAGCGTGTACTACTGCTGGCAGTAAGGCCAGCGCATCAGGGTACAGGGGTGACAACACACCAGGGCAAGGGGTACAGATGGAAACTACGAGAACAAACCAGAAGGTGCCAGAACAACAGGGCACGGGGTACAAAGGGTCAAGGGCAACATATTTGGTACACAACGAGTCGGTATCAGTCAGTGTCCATGCAAGAAGGGGAGAACAAGTCGGGACGCAGTGAGTCAAGAGTCTAGGTCAGAAATGGCACGAGATCGTGACATTCCTACTCAGGACGTGTATCTATATTCGCTAAGTCGCCCCTCGCATATCAAGTCACTCTGTCATCGCTCAAGTCGAGCACCGTTAGGACGAGCCTAACGCAACATGACCCCCGTGTTTGCTGCTGATATTGTCTTGCTGGGTCACCCAGAGTCGTCCTTGTCGTCGCCACGCGAACCCGTCCTCTCTGGTCTTCCTGCGCCACTCGGAACCTCGATGACTGTTCTCGTTTTGCCCAACTCGTCACTGCCGCAACGACCTCCCAGAATCAAGACGCTCAACTCGGTCTCCTCCTCACTTGAAGTCACATCAGCCCCGACCTCGCCAGCGACTCCTTCCGTTCCACAGCCGCGAGAACCTCTAATGGTCTATGAAGTCATGCCGACGCTCACCCTCCATCTCCCACTCGCCTCGCCCTCATCGACGCCGTCTCGCTCTGGCCTCGCTTACTTCAACTTCGCGTTCGCTCTCGTCTCCACGGCCCTCGTTTCGACACTCATCAATGTTTCGAAGGCCCTTTCCACCCACTCGCGCAAGCTTTGGAGCAAGTACGAAGACTTCGGCAACAGTCAGATCGCCACCCTCAACACTTCAAGTCACGACGTCGTCACGCAGCAATCCCGGCTCGGACAGTACACGCCCCGCGCCGCACGCCTCGTTTTCGACCCCGGTGGCCAGCCCTCAAGCGTTCAAGTTTCAAGACTACCTTCGGCATGCGAAGACATTCGACAGCGCAAGACGACGACACGCGGCGGCTGCAGTACGCTCGACACCAACCTTCCCATTCCCGTTCCAACCGACCATCTCATCGTTTTCGACCCCGGAGGTGGAGCGTTCATGTTAGAGCCGGCACACGAGGATTCAGCGATGCTTGACGAAGACGCGCAATGACTTTGTCTTCACGCACGACGCTACCTTTCCCACTATAGTTTTAACTCACATTTTCTTACTTTTCGACGCTCAAACACGATTTTTTTCTTTAGAAGTAGCTTGACCGGGGACAGTCAAGATTTTGACCCCCCAGGAGGTGTAAGGCCAGCCTTCAGGCTGAGTCCGAAACCTCATCATTTTCGTATCTCGATCGCCTCAGCCACGTGGCCTTTGTCCGTGTTCTGTTCCCCTTTTACCTTAGCATTAGCTACAGGTATCTTTTGTATATAATCTTTTACTCTGTGCTGAATATACTCAGCGCCCTGGTCGCCATTGTTCCCCCTTTCCCTCTCTCTTAGTGTGATTGTCCCGGAAGTCAGGCCCAAACGCGGGCACTCGAAGGACAAGTCTCGCTATTCTTTCCCATCTTTTCTGGCTGCTTTCCTAACCCCTCTACTCCTTAACCACCCTCTGCCCACGAATTCTCACGCACGCGCTTTCGAGCACGTTCAACGTGACCATCAACGCCTTCGCATATCGCTAAGTCGTGAACACCCTTTCGTGTCCACGTTGGACCTAACGCCCGTGGTGACGTTACATTAAGACCAAGATCATTTCATCGTGGTGTTCACTACTCAAGATCGCTGGACCAACTTCAGAACATACTCCTCAGAAAGACGAGGAGATCGCAACGTACCAGTACAATTCCTGGGAGCCGCAAGGTGGAGAGAATACCGAGGGGACACGGGATATTTCGTCGACTTCGCATCGGGACCCACCCGATATCGACCAGTTGAGTTCAATTTTGAAAATGTGTGCTGGGTGGAGATTATGTGGAACCCAATCGACAACAGGTGGGACGCGGTACGACCAGCCGGGAGAAACTACAATTGCGACATCGACACACAAGGGTTACCAAACCGAGAACAGTGGGGACGCATAGACGGACAACCTGAAGAAGAACCTAGCACGTCGGAACCAAGAACCCCAGCACCCTCGGAAACCAGTGGAGAAGACGATCAAACAGAAGCAGACGACGAAGAGTCCGAAATAATCAACATTGTTACGGTTCCATCCTCACCGGCACGTGACTCGCCACGTGACTACACGCCAACCTCCAATATACCCTTCGTGGCGTCGGCCAACACGCCTGAAGACCCTTGGTGGGATTGGCAAGCCGAAGAAAACCCGCGCGTACAGGAGAGAGTATGGGCAGCAATAGAAGCCCTAGAGGATACCGCAAGAGCGGGGCGTCTGGTGAGCGATCGATCTCCCTCCCCGTCTCAGAACCGCTGCCAGGACCCTTGGGAATAGGTCCTGAGGAACGGCCGTCACGTGACCCTGGCATGTGACCTGCCTCGACTTGTCCAGAAGGGCCCAGATGAGCTTGTGCCCGGGCTGGTCTAGCCTCTGATGCAATATGGTACGACTCGTGACTGGGATGACTGATACTACATAGCGGATGACTGATGACCGCTGACTACTGTATGGACTGATGACTGATGCTGTTCGAGGGCCTTATGCCATTGGCCACTCGTATTAGGGTTTCGGAGTTAGGGCTGAGCTTCAAAGCTCCCCCAGTGCGTATAAGTAGAGGGCTACTTGCGCCTTACAGCGGTAGCTTTGATATCTTGTGTAATACCTACCCAAACACCGGAGCCAAGCCAGTAGTACTGCGCTATCCAGTGGGCTGTATAACAACTCGATCACCCCTCTGCTCGTTGGTGTGACCTCGGAGACCCGTCCCTCCACCATCTTCCCCTTCAGTGCGCCCTCGGAGCCTGTCCAGCCGCTGTTCACTCTTCCCTCTATCTGCCATTATCGACGACTATCGATTACCCCTACGACTCGCAACACAGTTGCAGCAGCAAACAGGCAGACGAAACCCAAGTCGGGTACCACGTCCAGTAGGAACGTAACAAACATAGCCCAAACAGCTGAGTTACTCCACATAACCGAACCAGAAGTCATTCACGTCCGATCCCCTGCCACAGTCGCGATGGCCACAACCACAATGGAAGAAACCCTCATTAACGAAGAAGTACAAAGGATTCGAGAGGAAGCTAATGCAATCCTCCAGCCCATCCACCCATCCACGGGACATCGAATGGATGCAGACGAAGCAGTGATTTTTCGCGCAGTAGGCCCTGACCGACCCGACCCCCCCTCGCAAGGAGGCGGAGGAGGCGATGATTCACCCCCACGCCAACCATTCGGAAACTTTGGAGGGGGACCACCAAGAGGGCCACCCGGAGGAGGAGGACCACCCGGAGGAGGAATCCCAGGAGGATTGCCATTCCTCGCGCCAGGCGAAGATAAACTCACAGGTGAAAAACCTACGGTATTTACAGGAGACCAAGCCGACTACAAGTCCTTCCTCACCCAATGGCACCTGTACTGGGGACTAAACACCGACATCCCTGTATTCCGAAATGTTTACTGACGCTGCCTAATGTTCCTAGGCTTCGTCAAGGGACCTATGGTCAGTAACTGGATGCTAGGCTTCCTAGGATGGCTTAACAACGAGGTGAGAACCGGAAGAGACCGGTATGATGAATTCTTGTGGGACACCCTCACTGCCGGATTCTCTGATCGATTCTCCAACATTCTGGAGCAAGAACAAGCCCAAGCTACCCTAGCCTGAGGATTCAAAATGATCGGGGATGACGTCGACACATACATCACTAACTTCGAGCAGCTCGCGAGACAAGCTGACTACCGATTAAACGACCGACAAACCATCGACCGCTTCACAGCCGGATTACCCGGGAGGCTGTTCACAAAGATATACGAGCTCGACAACCCCACCACTTTCAACGAATGGAAAGATGCGACCCTTAAACGCCAAAAACAATACATTCACCTTAGGGCCCAACTCAACTTGTCAACTCCTGTCAAAGCACCTACTCCGCGAGCCAATCCACAGCGAAATTACCCCACCCCATGGAATCCACCTCACAATCCTACGTGGAACCCACCTCGCAACCCACCATGATTCGACCCAAATGCCATGGATACATTGGCAGATCAATCACGAGTCCGGTTAGCTGACGCTGAGGAAATCCTACAGCAGGACAACCGACAACGCCGAGCTCAAGGAAGAGGAGGATTGAACCAAAACTGAGGAAGTGGTCAACAGTGTAACATGAGGGAAGTCATCTGCTACAATTGTAGCAACCCGGGCCACTTCTCACGAGACTGTACCCGACCCAGAAAGCAAAGGCAGCAGTGGAGGCCACAAGCGAGTGGCAGGCACAGCATGGAGACATTTTAGAGGTTGCGATTAGGATCGCATTGTCGATGTAGGCTGCCGCCGATTCATTTGGGGATTTTGGTACGTCTAGTAAGTCTGCGTTGTAGTATTGGTACAATATCATTGATAATGGATCTCCTTGCCCGATTCCATTGTTGATGTTTATACTTTCTGATAGTCGTCGAATGCGCGTTATCCTACCCTTGAGCATGTTTTCCACGAAGTTCACGATTTTTGTTGGTACTCTCCTCTTCTTCAGGTTGGAGATTAGCTTCTCGTTGACTGCGTTTGGAAACGCTCCCTCGATGTCCAGGAAGAGTACCAACGTGACTTGCTTCTTTCTCCAGGCGTCTTTGATCTTGTATACCAGGTAGTGGATAGCGTCATTGGTGGTGCGTGCTGGTCTTCCGCCGAAGTGAAGCGGGGGAAGTAGGGCGTATTTCTCCGCGTAGAAGGTCAGTTGCTCTGTGATTACGGCCGTGAGTACTTTTCCCATCGTGTTAAGGAGGGCTATAGGTCTGTACACTTTTGGGATGTCGTATCTCGGTTTACCTGGCTTTCTTAGGACGACAGTGTCGAAACTTTTCCATGGTTCGTACTGCATGTTCCTGTTGGTGATGGCCAAATATATGTGCCATAGCCTGTCTTCGAGAATGTCAGCACATTTGGTCAAGACGATGTTTGGAATACTGTCTGGTCCCGGCGCCTTGTATGGCTTTAGTCTGGCGATGCTCCGCCTGATCTGGTCTCTCGTGATGGGGTCTGCTTAACAGATGGGGTCTGTCGGGGATGGTGTTTCCTGGGAGCCTTCCGCTTCTGGTCTGCTTGGGAAGAAGGTCTTCGCCAGTACTTCACCTTTCTCTCCGTTTGAGCCGGCCGTACGGTGTTCTCCGCCCTTGTTGAACTGGAGGTCCGGGATCCTTGTCTTACCGCAGTCGCCTGGGGGGCTGGTCATGTATTTGTGCGCTGTCCATAGGTCCGGGTCGGTCGCTTTTTCGAGCCAGTCCCTCCAGTGGTTCTTTTTCGCGTGCTCTAGCTCTCTGCTGTACTTATGTCTGGCCTCCCAGAATCTCTTGTGGAGGGGGTTATCGGCTAGGTGACACTGTTTGCATGCTTTCCTTTGCACTTGGAGCATGTCGTGTCTCATCTCGGTGAGTTCCCTGGTCCACCATTTTTTGGCCATTGGGCCTATTATGGCGCATGGTACTTTCTCCTTGATCGTTTCCTGTAGGACATGCATGAGTCTCTCGCATGTCTGGTTGAGCGTCACCTGGTTTTGGATTGGGTTCGGAACGCCCCATTTCGCCATTTTCCCCTCCAGCGCCTTCCTAAAGGTGTCCCAATTGACATTCCTGAAGTTTCTGGTCACCTTCAGCGGCGCTAGATCTATTCCCAGTTCTAGTGTGGTTATTATCAGGAAGTGGTCAGTGTGTAGCCCTTGTTTTTCTGGCAGCGCCTCACATTGTGTGATGGCCTCCAGTGTGTGCTCTGTGCTAAAAACTTGGTCTAGTCTTGACCACCATTTTGTGACGTTGTGCTCGTGGGTTGGGATGCCGCTGGGTAGCGCCAGGTCTAACCCTAGGTCGGCCACCGCCTGAATCAGTATCTCCGCGTTCTCAATGGCCTCACGCGTGAACAGCTGGTTGTTGTCTGGTGTGTCCCAGCACAGGTGATGTCTGTTGAAGTCACCTATCCATAGCAGGTGGTGCTTGTATTGCGTGTCCGCGCTGCCTAGGATCTCCACAATGTATTTCCTGTGTTATTCGGTAAGCGATTTTATGGTGTCATTGTGCTTACAATTGTTATATATGTTGAAGATGGTCACTTTAGTACCCCATGCGCCCTTTATTCTGATCGCCGTTACATCTCCGGATGGGAATTCTATTTGTTCCCACCCGTCGGTGAGGATGTTATCCCTGATCAGGATTGCAGATCTGGTTTTGAAGGGTTCTTTCCCATGCGTGCTGGGGTATACCGTTTTCCAGGCGCTGCTTGCGATTGTGTTTCCGAAGGGGGTTTATTGATGGTTCCTGTAGAGCTACTACGTTAATTCCGTCGTTTGCTAATTTGCCGCTACTTATCAAATCGTGCTGGCAGGTGCGCGATTTATTGATGTTTTGTTGCCATATTTTGAGGGAGGTTTTTCTCTGCGCTTTATTTGTTGCGTTGTCACTCATTCTTCAAGGTGAGCGGTGTTGAGGTGTGCGTATTCATCTTCCGATGTGATGTCCGATTGGTCGTCACGTGTGGTGCATGCAGCCCGCGAGTTTGGCCTGAAGCCTGCTGCGGTGAAGAATTCCTTGAAGTTGTTCTGTATGCCGTCTCCATTACGCCTTTTAGGGCCCCTCTTCTTGCCTGCTATCTGCCTGGTTGGGGGCTGTCGTGTGCCTTGCGTCGGCGGTGGGAGACTGGCGACCGCAAGCTTTACAGGGAATTCTTCATTGAAGCTCAGCTTTTGCGGGTGTGCATGCATGGTCCAGTCTTCTTCTGTGGGAAAGTATGTCAGCGCATTTTCAGGGTGATTTTCATCCATTCTCTCCGATCTGCGAATGAACTCTGGGCAGTTTCTGTCCCAGCTGGTGTGCGTGTCTGTTTGACATGAGGCGCAATACCTCCTGCTGTTGTCTGGGCAGGTGTTGGTCCTGTGATCCTCCCCGCAATTTCCACACGTGTCTTTTTCCGCCGGGCAGTCGGACGCGAAATGGCCCCATTTCCTGCACTTCATGCATTGTTTGGGTTCCGCTTTGAGCTTTCTGGGGTACGTCTTTACCCCACATATGTACATTTCATCCCTGATTAGTATGTTAGCGTCTTCCGGGTTGTTTATCACGAGGGTTATGTGTGCAAATCTTTGCCCGGTCGCTCTCCTGTATAGCGGTTTTATCCACTTCGCTTTATGTAGGCATTCGCGACTGATGTTGTTGCTTTCTTCGGCTTCCCTTAGGTAGTCATTGTTATCCGGGTCGAAGATGACTGGTACTCTTGGTACTAGTAATTGGAATGATCTTCCTTTGACCATTGCGGAGCTGTCGAGTTTGGGAAGCAGGTCCATTTCTATGTGCGGTAGTCTGAACCACTCAGCTGTCTCCTTTGTCTTGAACTGAAGGATAATGCCTCCGTTGCACAGTTTGTGTACTTCCTGGACCTCCGCGTTTTCCGGGGGGGTCTCCGTACCTTCCGCTATTATTTTGTTGATCCTGTTCTTGATCTCGTCCAGGCTCGTGTTTGTGATGTCTTTATTGAAGACATCGATGAGGACTTGTCTCGATTTTCTGTTGAGGTCTCTGGCGACCCTAGGGTCTGCCGCCGGTGCTGCAGTGTTTGTTCTTCCCATTGCAGGTGCGGATCTTGTCGCTGGGGCTGACAGCAGGGCCTCCTTGTACAAGCTCACGGTGGTCGTGAGCTTGGCAGAGGTGTCTGTCACTGTCATGAGGTTTGCGTTTACCATCTCAAGGGCTATGTGCAGGGCCTCCGCTGATTTTTCCAGCTTTTTGGATGTGTTCTGCATCTCATCCTGGTTAGCCAGAGATGTTCCGATGCGGTCACTTATCTTCTCTAGCCCTCTATTCACCGCGGTTTCCAGTTTGTCGCTTATCCTCTGCGCTATGGTCTCCGCAGCCTGACTGTATTCCTGTCCTTTATCCGCGGCCAGCGTTGCTACGCATGCCGTTATGGACAGTATGATCCTTTGCAAGTCCAGGGAGAGCTTGCTGTTGTATTTCACGAACATTAGCTTAAGCGCTGAGTGTACCAACTTAGCTGTGATGTCCTCGTCTTTCCTTAGCATTCCTTCCTTCTCCAAGAGGGCTCTCGGTTCCTGGGAGGTTGCCGTTCTGGTTTTCTTTTGCTCCGCCTGAGCAGTGGTGCTACTTGGTGTTTGTGTGAGCGTTGATGAGCGTAGGTTCCGCTTTTGGCCGGGGCCAGCGTTCTCTGTCTGCTCGTTTTTGGACTCCATAGGAGTTGTGTACTGGTCTTTTTATTACTATTATGGGTTGGGTTTCGAGTGTGTATGCGGATAATGTGTGTGTAGAGTACTCTAGTATACCACACCTTTTGGGTCACTGTGACGTGGCCGTAATGGTGGTGGTTACCGAGAAAGGAAGTCCGTCCATTTTGTTTTATCTGACTCAACTCAACCCATCTCCCTCACACTTTTCAGCCCAACCATACCTCTCTCCCCTGAAGACCAATTCAAGACAATTTTTACGCAGTTTACCAATACTTCAGGCCTCGGTTAAATGATCGGGACTTCATCATTGTAACACCACCACAGGGGCATTAAGTATGGTGTGTACTTCGTAAGTCATAATGGGTCACGGAAAGGTGTGGGTCAGTTAGGACCAAGATCGATGATGCACAAGTATCACTTGGTCTCCCGGGACACAAGGATAATACTGGGATCAAGACAGGCTCAAGCACAAAGGCAAGCAGAAGGGTTAACTCAAGTGCAAAGGTGAGTTCACACAGGGTTGTGAGACAGATGATGTGGTATTACACAAGAAGTCAAGTCTACTGTACAAGCTAGGTAGAGGGTGACTTATATACTAGTACATGGTGTTTGTAAGCTACAAACACATGGCGCAATCCTAGGGTTCTGGCCCTAGTGAGCTAGCAAAGGGAAACATAAAAGGAGAAGTGGGGGAATTCTGTGGAGTCATGTGAACCTCAACTGATAATGGAAATGGCTGAAACAGGTCCTAAGTCCCCATGAACCAGTAATGCTGTGGGTGCGGGAAAGAAATCAGGGAAAACGATAAGCCGTGCATCAAGATATGACCTTGTTGTAACGTTCCTTCCTGGACGTTAGACTCGACCTGAGTCACGTATGCCTGTTTGCTGCTGCAACCGCGTTGCAAGTCGTAGGGGCGTTCGACGGTCGTCGATAATGGCAGATAGAGGGAAAGTGGACAGTGGCTGGACAGGCTCCGAAAGCGCACTGAAGAGGATGAAGGTGGAGGGACGGGTCTCCGAGGTCACACCAGCGAGCAAGAGGGTGATCGATGTGGTTATTCGCAGAGTGGATAGCGCAGTACTACTGGCCCGGCTCCAAAGGGGAAGGTATTCACAAAGATATCAAGCTACCACTCTAAGGCGCAAGTAGCTCTCTACTTATAGTACTAGGGGAGCTTTGAAGCTCAGCCCTAACTCCGAAACCCTAATACGAGTGGCCAATGGCATAAGGCCCTCAATTGGCATCAGTCATCAATCCATACAGTAGTCAGCGGTCATTAGTCATCCGCTATGTAGTATCAGTCATCCGAGTCCCGATTCGTACCGTATTGCATCAGAGGCTAGACCAGCCCGGGCACAAGCTCATCTGGGCCCTTCTGGACGAGTCGAGGCAGGTCACATGCCAGGGTCACGTGACGGCCGTTCTTCAGGACCTATTCCCAAGGCTCCTGGCAGCGGTTCCGAGACGGGGAGGGAGACCGATCGCTCACCAGACGTCCCGTTCTCGCAGTATCCTCTAGGGCTTCTATTGCTGCCCATACTCTCTCCTGCACGCGTGGGTCTTCTTCGGCTTGCCAATCCCACCAAGGGTCCTCAGGCGTGTTGGCAGACTCCACAAAGGGGATGTCGGCGGTCGGCGTGTGGTCACGTGGCGAATCACGTGCCGGCGAGGGTGAAACCATGACATTGTGGAGAATGTGATAGTACAAGGGAAACAAGAAGAAAGGGAATGAGGGTCATGTGGGGAGTAAAAATGTAACAGTCATCGACAGCTGACCAGTTAGCCCTTGGGCTTTGCATAGAGCTATTTTTGCACAGAACAGCTTCGACCGGGTATGTCCTCAGCCACTTTAATCATACTTCTAATTTATTCTTGTATAGGTTACTGCAAACGACAAGTGGCCTGCTATTGGCACCGCTATGGGATTTCCCTCATTTTCTGCAGGAGATCCTACCCAACTGCTGCAATGTGCACCTAACATAGCACATTCGTTACAACAGTTATACAACAATTCTTTGCGCCACTTCAAGCAAGCCATCATTCACAATGTTATTGACCCAACTGAGGAGCTCACAGGTGTTGGTGTCTGCTCAGGCTTCCCAGTAGCAGGCACAGTCACACCAACCAACCAATGCAGACTATCAGTGCTTTTGGCTAGCATTCCATTGTACTTATAACTGCCTTGCCTCACCTTTGCCTCATTACCTACCTTCTCAGCAATCTCACATGTAACACTGTCAATGTGTTGAGTCCGACTTGGACTTCGAAAGGGGCGGTCACAACTTAGGGAATCTGGAGGTCACGTGATATAGATACATGGTCGTTGTAGACACATGATCAGGTCGGGCACCAGGTGAGTTCCTCTGGGCGCAGGTACTGGGTGACGATCTGCTCCACTAGAGACAGACGTATGACAAGGCAGAGAAAGAGAATGGAAGTCACAAAGAGAAGAGAATTGATGATGACAATTGAAGAAGACCAAGATGGGGATTCTCGGTCTTTGCATCGTAGTACTTATACAGGTAGAGAGGTAGCTTTAAAGCTCCTCATGAAACGAGAGACAAATCGTGTATGTAGCTCGAACCCTACTACACCAATCCTAGGAATGAGTCATGGTATCCAACATGTGATACTCGATGACTGATACAATAAGTCCATGACCAATTACTGCTTATGACAGAGTCACAACCAACTTGTAAGTGTCCACGGCAAGAAACGCAACATCACATGTATGATGCAGTTCTCGAGACACTAAGAGTTTTTTTTTTTGGAGTTCTCTACGTTTTCTACTGACTTGATTGTTGTGTCTATCTATTGGCCTCAACATAGGACCCGACTGCTCAACAAAGCCACATGATGACAGCTGTAACCCCACCACAGGGGTGTTTAGTATGATGTGTACTTCGTAAGTCACAACGGGTCATGGAAAGGTGTAGGTCGGTTAAGACCAAGAGTGGTGATGCACAAGTATCACTTGGTCTCCCGGGACACAAGGATAATAGCAGGATCAAGATGGGCTCAAATGTGAAGGCGAGCGGAAGGTTCAACTCAAGCACAAAGGCGAGTTCACTCAGGGTCGTGAGACAGATGATGTGGTATTACACAAGAAGTCAAGTCTACCATACAAGCTAGGTATGAGTCAACTTATATAGAAGTACACAATGTTTGTACAAGACAAACATAAGGCGTGATCCTAGGATGCGGGTCCTAGCGAGCTAACAAAGGGGGCTCCCCATTAGTGTTGGGGAAGTTTGGTTTGGTTTGGTTTGGGCCATTTTGGGCCAAACCGGAAACCGAACCATTTAATTTTCACCAAACTGAACCCAAACTGGACCCAAACCGGTTCAAACCATTCCAAACTGTTCTAAACTGTTTCAAACCGATTAAAAATAAGTGTTTAAAATTGGCCCTTAATCAGTTCAGTTCAGTTCAGTTCAGTTCAGTTCAAACTTGGTTCAAACCACTTAAGGAACCACCTAAGACCTTGGTTTGAGGCAAAAAAACGATTGATTTTGTTCAAATTCATTGGTTAAGACTTTGTTTCAAATTGTTTGAGACCAAAAACCATTGATTTTGGTTCAAATTTGGTTTAAACTGAGTTTGAACCAAACCAAACCATTTATTGAGCACTTATAAAATATTTTTTAATAATTTTTCTTAATCAGTTTGGTTTGGTTTGAACCGGGTTTGGGACCCCCAAACCGGAAACCAAACCATTCGGTTTGAGCCAGGATTCTCCAAACCCAAACCGTTTAAAACGGTTTGGGTTCAGTTCAAACCCGGTTTGGGTCAGTCTGAGACCAAACTTCCCCAACACTACCCATAAGGAACAAGGGGGACATGTGGAAGTGTACACGAGTCAGATGTGAATGGAAATAGCCCAAACGGGGCGGCAGATCAGAAAGTTCATCAGAAGGTAAGGTGCGGCAAAGAAACGAAGCAAAACCGTGAGATGCGCAGACAGTTATCGTATGACCGAGTCATAGATCAGATAACGGAGGAAAATCATAACAATGGCAGCTATGGGGCAACCACAATGGCAGTGGTGACAGGGTGACCATGACGACTCCAGGACAACTACAAGGCGATGGTACAAGAGGTGACAATGGCAACTACAATGGCCACTATGATGAGACAACTACAATGGCAACAGCGATGGTGACAGTGCAACCAGGAAGCAACTACCACCATCATGGCAACGGCAACAAGGTGCTACAATGTCCATTGGAAACGACGGGTCATGACTCATGAGTACTACTAGTAGTATTAGAGAAATATAGTATCCAACTTTGAGCTAGATTATGGGGAGTAATCCCCAGTTGTAGTATATGGAATAGTACTTACTGATTGGCTACTACTTATTGATGGGCAAATTCCTTAGCTAATACTTAATACTGATTGGCTGCTACTTATTTATGGCCTACTACTTACTGTCAGTTTGTTGCGTTAGGCTCGTCCTAACGGTGCTCGACTTGAGCGATGACAGAGTGGCTCGATATGCGAGGGACGACTTAGCGAATATGGATACACGTCCTGAGTAGGAACGTGATCAGTGTAAGCACTGGGGGGAAGTCCACCAGGCGTATACGTCGTCGGGCAATCTGCTCTACAAGAGCCAGACGCGCTAGCAGACAGAGAGAGAGGAGAAGGCAGACAAGAAGAGATGAGATGAGAATTGGATCTGAGAATTCAAGAAGACCAAGCTAGAGAGCTCGGTCTTCGTACTACCAGTCCTTTATACAATTGACGAGGAGCTTTGAAGCTCCTCCTGAACGTAGGGTACCTAGTAGCGATAGTAGCTCAAACCCTACTACAACTATCCTAGGAATGAGTCACAAGTCCGATGAGACATACATGTAATAACAGCCCTAAGGCTGACTGAGACGACTGTCCCTGACTAATACTAGGGTAGTCAGAACCCCACGAGTCCGCAGTCCGTACCAATGAGTCCGATCGCAACATCACCTCCTCTTTAGGTGCGATGTCCCGACGCTCCGAAGCCCTCCTCCTCGTACCTGATCCTAGTGCGCTGCGGCTGCTGCCCGACCTTCCGACCCCTACGTGTCTTCTTCCTCGTCAACTCGTGATCCACCATGGTCCCCGCCTCGTCCTCGATGCGCTTCATGGCGTTGGCCATCTCCAGGCGGCGGCGGCTCGCGGTTGACTTCCCGGTGACCTCCCCCAGGGCAGCGATGAGGTCGTCGATCCGCTGATTGAGGCGCTCCTCCTCGCGTGCCGCGGCGCGGTAGCAGTGGACCTCCGCCGTGAGGGAGGGGTCGTGGATGGCGTCGAGGCAGCGGTCGACGTGCGCCCGGTCTTCGAAGGCCTCAGTGAAGAGGACCATGTCGGTGTTCGGGTAGATGGGCTTCCCGCCGTAGGTGAAGCGGGGAGCGGCGTAAAGGGGGCGCGCGTAGACCTTGTCGGACTCGTCGATGATGCCCACGACCAGGGGGTCCGGCCCCATGATCACCTGGACGTAGCGGGCCTCGCGCTCAACCCCGTCGGGGGAGACGATGCGGAACGGTATGTAGTCCGTCCCCTGATTGGCCTTGAAGCCGGTGGGGACGCGTGTGTTGATGGTGACGAGGGGTTGATGGGTGGCAGGGCCCATGACTCCGAGGTCCCGTTTGTACATGGGGGAGTCGTCGGTGTTGAGGGAGTAGGGGGTCTCGCGCGGGTCGTCAGTGTCTGTAGTGGAGCGAATGAGGGGGTGCGTAGCTGGGTAGTCGTCGGCGGTAGTGCTTTGAGGTCCAGTCCTATAGACTGGAAAAAAACTGAAGACCTGACTGGACTTTAACTGATGATGACTGGACTGCAGTCACAGTTTTTCAAATTTCAGAAGTCATCAGTCACAGTCTTTCTCCTTCTCAATCAGTCTTATGACTGGAAAAAACTGGTCTAAACCAGTTAAAGACTGGACTTCAGTTCATTTTGGCCTGCAACCACCAAATGGATGTTTGATGCCCATTTTTGGCCATGTTGACGCTTGGTAATATGTGCCACGGCGGGTTTCACCGGGACGCAGGTCGCCGGACCGGATGAGTTGTTGATGTGTCAACACACACACGCGACACTCAGCACTTCGTGTTGCTTTTGCCCAAGGACCCTCAAAGAAGCTAAGTGATTTTATTCCTTATTCTTTTAAACAACTAATTTGATTGTCATTTCTAGGTTTTAAATAACTGTCTTAGGTTCCACCTCGCTGCGCGCGGCACCTTGGCAGTTCGACACTCACGCGGCGTCGCGGCCCTTCGACACCCACGCGGCATCGTGGCCCTTCGACACCCACGCGGCGCCGTGGCCCATCGACACCGACGCGGCGTCGTGGCGTAACGACACGGCGCCGTGACCCTTCGACACCCACGTGGTGTCGTGGCCCTTCGACACCCATGCGGCGCCGTGGCCCATTGACACCGACGCGCCCCAACGACACGGCGTCGTGGCCCATCGACACCGACGACACCCACGCGGCGTAACAACACGGCGCCATGGCCCTTCGACACCGACGCGGCGCCGTGGCCCTTCGACACCGACGCGCCATAACGACACGGCGTCGTGGCCCATCGACACCGACGACACCCACGCGGCGTAACAACACGGCGCCATGGCCCTTCGACACCGACGACACCCACGCGGCGTAACAACACGGCGCCATGGCCCTTCGACACCGACGCGGCGCCGTGGCCCATCGACACCGACGCGCCGTAACGACACGGCGTCGTGGCCCTTCGACACCGACGACACCGACGCATCGTAACGACACGGTGCTGTGGCACTTCGACACCGACGACACCGACACGGCGTAACGACACGGCGCCATGGCCCATCGACGCTACTGACTTAGCTTACACTGTAGTACATCCTGTAACATTACTGTAACTATACCAAACATAAGTAATAAAGTATGAGTTGATTTTTGAGTGCATGGGTAGGGTTACCTGGGCCACATGTGCATGAATGATCAGTCAAATACCGGAGTAAAACTGGTCATAACCAGTTAGTGACTGGTCTATAAGGTGACCGGTTTTGGACTGACGCTAACCGGTTTTGGACCGGCACTAACCGGTCTGGATCGGTCCGGTCTAAGAAATTGAGTTTACCATCAACATTTAGACCGGTTAAGGTCACAGTCTTTTGAAAATGTGTTAAAAAACTGGACCAGACTGGACCTCAAAGCACTAGTCGGCGGCATCCTCGGCCAGACCCCAGTCTTCGCCAAGAGGCGTTGATGCCTCAGCTCCTGTTGCCGCCGCTGTGCCCTTCGCAGCTGCTCGTCTCTCCACTCCTTCACGATCTCCCTCCACGGCCGCACGGGCCCGAACTCCACGTGGTACCTCGACAGGTTCAGCGTCACCGTGTCCGTCAAGGTGTGGAACGAGGCTATCTGCGGCCTGGCCCCCAAGTAGGGCGCGCTCTTCTTCTTCGGCGATCGCCTCGTAGGCAAGAGGCTGCGCCTCGGGAGAGTCGGTGGTTCCCCTGACAGTGGGGTCGGGGAAGGCTCTGAGGATGGCGATGGCGTCCTCGCGGGTCGTGGGCCCATGGGAGGTGGCGAGGCCCTCGACGACGGTGTCGATGGTGGACTGCGACGGGAGTGAACAGGAAGACATGGTGCGGAGGTAGACAGGATGGGAGAGTGTAGCAGTGGTTGCTGAGGGACTTAGCTCGTAGTGAAGCCCCCTTATATGTGTTTCCTGTGTGGGGTTCAGCGCTTTGAAGTCCTTGATGGCCTGATCGGCGAATACTTCGCTCCAGTCGACCCACTGATTCTCCGAGTCAGGGTATCCCTTCCATTTCACAAGGTACTGGAGCTTCCGTGTTCTCCCGAATCTTCGCGAGTCTAGAATCTTCTCGACCTCGTATTCCTCTTCTCCATCTACCAAATCTGGCAGTGGGCGTTGGTAGTTTGGCCCATGTGTCGTGGTCTCGTGATATCTGGTGAGAAGATCGGTGTGAAACACCAGGTGGATGCTCCACTGTGTGGGAAGTTCCAGGCGATAGTTGACAGGGGACATCACCTGTGTGACCTTAAAGGGACCATGTCTCTTGGGCGCAAGCTTCGCGGTTGGCTGATTGGTCCGCAGGTGGCGTCCTTCTAGCCACACGAGGTCGCCTTCCTTGTACTTGGGCGTATCCTTGTGCTTGACCCATGACCTTTGTGCCTTGATGAGGAGCGCCTTGGCCTGCGCTCTAGCTTCTTGGAATTGGTCTATTCTCAGCGCCACTTGGGGTATCGGTGATGGCCTATCGATCCAATCAGCGCGCGGGTTGTACCCCATCAGGAGGTAAAAGGGGGACTTCCTTGTGGTCTCATGGGGCCAGTTGTTGTGCGTGAATTCCGCTATAGGGAGGTATGCTGCCCAGTTATCTTGCCGCTCATTAGTCCAGAAGCGGAGGTACTGTTCGAGCCACTGGTTGGTCCGTTCAGACTGTCCGTCCGTCCGAGGGTGGTAGGCGGTGGAAACGTTCTGTGAGATCCCCAGAATCTTGCACAGTTCTCTTGTGAATCGGGACGCAAAGCGGGGGTCTCTGTTGCTGATCACCTTGGAGGGGAGTCCGAATCGTAAGAAGACGTGCCTAGCGTATAAGGCAGCGGTTCCCTCCGCTGTGATCTCCTCTTTGCAGGGAATAAAGACGGCTGCTTTGGTGCAGTTGTGGTCTGTGATGGTGAGGATCGAGTCGAACCCTTGTGACCGGGTTTTACGATCCTAGAGGCGGACTCACAGTTTCTGAGCTGCTACCGCTTAGTCGTAAGTAAAATCACATGGTGGGACAACGGGCCGGGTCGCTGACAAAGCGCGAGAGCGGTGACCTGCACACTGCAGGGGAGAGGACAAGGGGAGAGTGGCAATAGCACTTGAATTCACAGAGAACAAGACTAGAACGAGGAATACAATGTAAACTACAGACTCTTTAAATACTATGTAGAATTCCTATTTTTCTGTGTATTTTCCGAGGCCGTGTAAGTGTTGATCTAAACATAGGTACATTTTGTGAGCTGGCAGAAGTGAGCTGGCAGAAGTGAAACATAGAAGTAAAATCCGAGACTCTTCCAGAACCAGAACTTTTCCGAGAGAAACAGAAGAAGAAGTAAAAATAGAGAACAATCGATGGCACGATCTGTGATCGTGACACCAGGGGAGCTTAGTGATGAAGTCCAGTGCGATGGTTTCAAAGGGGAGTGCTTCGGGATTCGGGTAGATCGGGGACAGTGGTGCTTGGGTTGGTCGATTGTTCGCCTTGTGTCTTTGACAATCAGCGCATCCTTTGACATAGTCTAGCACATCTTGGACAAGGTTCGGCCACCAGTAGGACCGTCCTACCAACTGTGCGGTTTTGTTAATGCCCAGATGTCCATAGACCGGTGGTGTATGGTGAGCGGAAATGATACTTCTCTTGTCGTATAATCCACCTGTCACCACTCGTCTCCCTTCCTTGTACCAAGTGCCTTCGATCTTCTTCAGCCGATGTGCATTTACCCAAGGGCGAAGGTAGTTCTCGTCTTGATGATACACTGCGTCTGGTCGTTCCATCTCCCCAGGTCCGATCGTCAGGGTGTTTGGCATGATCGTCTCGACCTGCGTAGCTCGTACGAAGAGTGCGTCGGGGAGGACCGTTACGTCCTTGTTGTCGTTGTCCCCTTGGTCGTAGTCTGGTCGTCGGGAGAGCGCGTCTGCCCTTCCGTTGGCCGTACCTTTGATGTGGTGAATCTCAAAGTCGTATTCGGACAGTTCTAGTACTTCCCTTGTGATGTGTCTGCTTATCCTCTGTGGCGACCTCCAGTATTGCAGGTTGAGGTGGTCGGAGAACACTTTGGTTTTGTGTGGCGATCCCGTGAGCAGGGGTCTCCAGTGGCGGAAGGCTTTGACGATGGCCAGTAGTTCCAGGTCGTAGATGTCGTAGTTGCGCTCTGCTTCGTTCAGTGTTGCCGAGTAGTAGCCTATGGGGTGCCGTTTGCCATCTTCTTTGCGTTGCAGGAGTACAGCGCCCACTGCGAAACCTGATGCGTCTACCTCCATCTCGAATTGTTCCTTGGGGTCCGGGTGTGCCAGTACAGGTTCGCTTGTGACCAGTGTTTTGAGCTTCTCGAAGGCGTCTGTCTCTGCTTGTCCCCACTGCCACTCCGTGTCTTTCCTTGTCAGTCTGTTCAGTGGGCGTGCGTGTGTGGCGAAGCCTTTGATAAAGAGGCAGTAAAAGTTGCAGAAGCCAAGGAAAGATCGGACCTGCTTGACCGTGGTGGGCGTCGGCCAGTTGCGAATACCGGCGACTTTGACAGGGTCCATGCGAGTCACCCCCTTCTCAAGGATTACCCCCAGGTAATCGATTGCTGGGGCGCCGAAGACACACTTCTCTGGCTTGAAGAACAGATCATTGTCCAGTGCGATTTGGAGTATGTCACGTACGGCTGCTATCACTGTGGGCATTTTACAATGTAATCCAATTCAGTTGCAAAAATCTGACCAATCAGATTTCGTGAAATAGCCGACTGAATTGGATTACATTGTAAAATGCCCGCAGTGTATGTGGCCCGCCATGCCGCTGCGAGAGGTGATGCCGATGTCATCCATGTACACCCGAATGGTGGTTCCCAGCGGTTCGTGCTTGAGGATAGCGGGGCCACAGAGGTAGTCCATCATCTCCTGGAAGGTGGGCGGCGAGTTAGTGAGGCCGAAGAACATGACCAGCGGTTCAAAGAACCCGCGGCGGGTCTTGAAGGCGGCCTTGTGCTCATCGCCGGTTTTGATGCGGACATTGTTATACCCCCAGCGGACATCGAGTTTAGTGTAGATGTCCGCATTCCCCAGGTCCGTGATGAGTTCTTGGATGAGCAGGAGGGGGTATTGGTTACGCACTGTAAACGAGTTGATCCTTCAGTAGTCCTGGACGGGTCGGAGCTTGCCGTCCTTCTTCTTGACGAAGAAGAAGGGTGAGGCGTAGGGGGACTTTGATGGTCGGATGTACCCTTTCGCCAGTTGCTCGTCCAAGAATACTCGGAGGGCTTCATCTTCATCGCACGACATGGGATAGATCTTGCAGTCAAGGGCGTCCGGGGCGTCCTTCTTGAACTCGATTGCATGGTCCCAAGGTCGCGAAGGTGGGAATCGATGGGATTCTTCTTCACTGAATACCTTTGCGAAGTCCTCGTATTCTTTTGGTATCTCGGTGATGCCCGTGAACTGTTGGGCTTCGATGTCTAGGTCCGTGGCGGTGGTACACGCTTTGACCGCGTCCCATTCGTTGTAGAACTGCTGTACCGCGTCGCGCTTCTCTTCTTCGCTGAACTCTTCAGTGGGGGCAAACGCGATGGTCACCCCCCGGTCCTTCGGGTGTGTGGTGTGGAGGACTACTGGGTACGCGTCTTCTTTGATGACTGCGTGCTGCCAGCTGATCTGTGGTTCATAAGCGGCCAGCCAGGGGTAGCCGAGGACGATGTCTTCATTTCCCGTGTCTGTGAGCAGGAATCGCATTGTTTTGTGGGTTCCTTTGGTCTGGACATCGAGGTCTGCGCAGTGTGTGATTAGTCCTGCTTTATTCTCTGAGTTGTCGATGTTCCATATCTTTTTGGGGGTCTCTAATTCCTGGAGACCGATTCCCATCCGCTTGGCATATGCGGGTTTGATGAAACTGTCTGTGGCTCCGGAGTCCACTAGTGCTTTTACTTCGGCCATGTTGTAATTCGTTCGAACGGAAACTGGGATTCTCAACGATCGATAGCGTGTGATGATTACAGAATTACAACGGAGCGCCCTCACCCAGGCCGATGGGTTTAGGCGTTTTGAAAACCCTCCTTTCCCCACAGATCCTGGAGGACCAGGTCTTTTACTTCGTCTGAAGCTCCAGCCACTCCCTGGAGCCATTCTTGTGCTTGCTGTTGCGGGGTCATGGCTATGCATGCCTCGACCCTTGGCTCTTGCGCGTAGTAGTCTGTTTCTGACTTTCGGTTGCTACTGCTTGACGCAGCATCGCGGTTCTGTGGGCAGTAGCGACTGAAATGCCCCTTTTGGTTGCAGGTATAACAGATGACTTCCCTTGCGTCTCGGGGGAGCCCCCTTCCTCTGCCTCGCGTTCTGGGGCCTCCCCTAGGCAGATAGGGCGGCCTCTGTTGGTTGCTGAGTATGAACTCAGCTCTGGCGAGTCTTCCCTGAGTGCCTTCGGTTTCTGCTCCTCGTGCCCTGGTTCGATCCGCCGAGGTGTCCATAGCATTGGGGTTCTGCTGGTGGGGCAGGTTTCTCGGAGCCCACCCGCTTTGTGGAGGTCCCCAGGTACTGGGACGTGGAGTAGTTTTCGGGGTGGATGGTTTTATCGAATTGAGACGTGCCTGTAGGTGCAGATACTGCTGCTGTTTCTTCATCGCCGCTTGTTTCCATGCCTTGAACGTGGTGGGTTCATATTGTTCGTACACCTTGGTGAACAGCCCCTTTGGTAGTCCTGCCGTGAATAGGTCGATCGTTTGAGGGGCGTCGAGGTTGTAGTCAGCTTGTCGAGCGAGACGTTCAAAGGTGGCTACATAGCTATCAATGTCCCCGTTCTTCATGTGGACTCCTTTGCGCAGTTCTGCCTGCGCTTGCTCCTTCTCCATGGTGTTGGCGAACCTTCTGGTGAAGGCGCGAAGGGTTTCTTCCCAGAGGCGTCGAGTGTGCTCGGGGAATCCGGCTTCTGTCTGGCGCATTAGCCAGTCAGTCATGTACATTACCCATTCGTTGACTAGGTCTCCCTGGATGTAGCCAAGGAACAGGAGTGATCGGCAATAATAGTTGCGCATAATGTCACTTGTGCTGTTGATTCCTTGGTAGAGGTTCCATTGCGCCCTGAACTGCAGGGCCTTGGTGCGGTCGCCATTAAAGACCATAGGTGTGTTACCTTGCAGTCTATCTGACAATCGAGGCTGGTTGCCGATGGGGCCTACCCCCGGGAATCCGCCTCCTCCGGGTGGCGCTCCTCCGCCTCCGTGTCCTCCCCCTCCTCCTCCGTGTGGGTAGCCTCTTCCTGGGCCTCTTCCGGGTGGCCCTCCTCCTTCGGGAGGATCTGGTTCATCGGGTCCGATGGCCCTCATCAGAGCTGCGTCGTCTGCAGTCATCCGATGCCCCATGTCTGGGTGGATGGGGAGTAGGTCTTCGGGGACTCCGTCGTGTGGTTGTTGTATAGGGTCTACCTGAAGCGCGTATGTCGGTTCTAATTGTGTGGTTGTTATCTCGTCTGGTGGGTGAACCACTATATGCTCAGCTTGTGGTGCTTCGTCAAGCGTTATCCCTGCGGCTCGGTTTGCTAGGTTGGTGAGTTCTTCCTGTTCCTCTGCGTTTACTTGCGAGAGGTGGTCTTCCTCGGACTCTTCGTCACTTTGTTCTGACTCAGAGTCTCCTTCTTCTGTGGTGCTTGTGACGGTTGCGCTGTCGATGGGTCCTGCCCTCGCTAGGGGGACTACTTCGCTTTCTAGGATGTCGCACCGATATTCGTGCGTTGTTGGTCGGACTACTGTTCGTATCCCTGTGTCGTTTGTGGCAAGTATGCACCAGCAAGTGTGCTCGAAGCTGAACTCAACTGGGTAGTAGCGACTTGGCCAATTGGGGAAGTCGACGAAATATCCAGTCTCCTCTGTGCGTCCTCCACCTGGCAGCTTTCAAATAGCCGTGGGGACGTTCCGTTCTCCTCTACTGGGGATGATATATGATTGGACCTGGTTCCAGCCCCACCGATCGCCGGTTGTGGGCGCCACTGTGTCGTTTTGTAGGGTGTAGCTTGGTCTTAATGTTGCGTTAGGCTCGTCCTAACGGTGCTCGACTTGAGCGATGACAGAGTGGCTCGATATGCGAGGGACGACTTAGCGAATATGGATACACGTCCTGAGTAGGAACGTGATCAGTGTAAGCACTGGGGGAAGTCCACCAGGCGTATACGTCGTCGGGCAATCTGCTCTACAAGAGCCAGACGCGCTAGCAGGACAGAGAGAGAGGAGAAGGCAGACAAGAAGAGAT